>CAKKXW010000005.1:8363260-8374451 GCA_920937365.1 Sphaerophoria rueppellii
ATCATCGCCGCTAACCGCTAGGTTGTCCGTTTGCCCTTGATTTTCCTTGGGAATCTGGCTGTCCTTTGGTACTTGGCCGTCTTTTGTGGGTTTTCTGCAATATTGACACTTCCAAGACTCTTTCTGGATAGCGGACATTCCCTTGTAGGTTCTTGCAGTGATTGTGGTGCATTCAAAGTGGAGCCTACGGGTACAAAAATTACACCTAACGTGTTCGCCTTCAGATGGAAGATCTTCTTCGCAATTACCGCAACGAACCATCCCGGATAAAATTTTGTTTTTTTTTCTTATTTTGATTGAAATATATGTTTATTTAAGGATTTAATATTGTTATTTAAAAACTTTTTATGAATCAATAAAAAAAAAAAACACTTTTCAACTTGTTTTACTGGGGAAGAAAAAAATGGGGAATTAAAAACCGCGTAGAGTTTAATGCTTCGAAAACTCAATGCTGTTTTGTATCGTTGAAGCGAGGTATACTCCCCTTGCCACTGTCCATGAGTGGATCAATGAGACTAAACATCTCGAGATTCTCGGTATGTGAATCACTAACCACCTCTTGTGGACCGAGTACATACGCGATGTAGCCAAAAATGGCGCAAGATGTTTGGGTTTCGTAAGACGGTGCTAGAAATTTGTCTCCCCGTCTGATCTGGCTATTATCTAGAAGCTTGAGTACAATTCACATCTCTGGGCTGGTGTTCCAGCTAAGCCTCTTGGATGGAATACAAAAAAAGAGCTGTAAGAATGATTGTTGATAGAGAGATCACTAACTCATTCACTTCATTGGAACACCGTCGTCTCCTTGTTTTATCGTTACTTCTACGGTAATTGCTCTAGTGAAATAGCCAGTTGCACTCTACCCCTTAAGCAATTCAACCGTAATAACCACGCTTCCAGAAATGCCCATCAGTTTACCCTCAAGCCCAACTTCGGCCGTACGCTCAAGTATAGAGAATCGTTCTTTAGCCGTACTACGCGAATGTGGAACTCTCTTCGACACTCTGTCTTTCCCTATCAACCCAACCAATGTACACCGGCACTGATAGACAACCAAGCCAGGTTGTGAGAGTAAGATTTATTTCCAAATGCCAACAGATCACAAGCAAACACGACGTCAAAGTTCGTTTAAGAAGAGCTTGTAAACGTATGGAAGCCCTTACGGTAACGAAAGCTTTTGAGTTATAGAATGACATATAAAGTTGATTTTTGATTTTGCTCTCGATTCGATGCTTCTAACTTACTTACTTAAGGTGGCGTTAACAGTCTCCGCTAGCCAGCTTGGTCCCTAGCTAGCTGCTTTCAGTTTTGCACTCCAAGTTGATTGAGGTGCTCTTCCACTTGGTGGCGGTCTTCCTCTCCTCCTACGTCCCTCGGGAATAGTGTCGAAGGCTTTCCGGGCCGGAGCGTTGAAGTCCATCCGCTCTAAATGACCGAGCCATCTGAGTCCCTGGACCTTGACCCTTCTTGCTACAGTCCGTAGGTTCGCAATTAATTCTTCCTCTCAATTCCACATGAGTGCACACGGGGTCGAAGAAGACAAGAAGAACTCTCCTCTCGAAACACCAGGAGGCACATTCATCTGATTTTGTCAGGATCCATGCTTCTGCACCATACAGCAAGACTGGGATAATGGGGTGTTCTATAGTCTTACCCTAGTTGATTGAAAGAGGGACTCACCACTCAATTGCTTTCTTAGGCCAAAGAAAAAGCGATTATCAAGAGTTGTTCTTCGTCTGAACTTGACGCTTGTGTTATTGCCCGTGTTAATAGCCTAGGTAGACAAATCCTCTACTCATTCGAAGCTATATTCGTCTATTGCGGTATTCTGTCCAAGCCGTTGGTGTTGGTTGCCCTTCCTCGAAGAGAGCATATACTTCGTTTTTCCGGAAGGTCTTTGCCAATCTTGATAACGCAGTGTAACTTCTCCAATAATTTTCCACAAGCGAACGAGCTTGGCAGGGATACCAAAACTAGACATAGCTTTATAAAGGGTTTTTCAATAGGGACGCTACAAAAGTAGACCGACAGGAACAGCAAACGACGCCATATTTTTTCCCGCTCTCTTGACATTTCTCTTCAGTAAGGTTTGCCATTTCATCATGGAAAGGTATACGATCCTACAACGAGTCGGAATTATTAAAATTTACTACTGAAATTCGGAGTCAGCGGTCAACACTTTAAGAGCGCTACGTACAATTTATGGTCGTCATAATCGTCCTGCCAGATCAACAATTGAGCGTCTAGTGGAAAAATTTGAATCCACAGGCTCAGTACAAAATGTTCCCGTGCCAGTGAGACAAAGAAGTGCCCGTAGTGTCGAGAATTGCGAAATACCCAAATCAGTCTCTCACCCGTCGTTCTCAAGCGTTGGGCATCTCTGTGACGTCGTTGTGGCGAAATTCCTAACAAATCAAATTGACGCAAGAACTGAAGCCGCTTGATCACCAGAAGCGTCGTATGTTCGTGATTGGGCTGAGCAACAACTTGAAAATGATCCGGATTTTCATCGAAAAATCATCTTCAGCGATGAGGCTCATTTCTGGCTGGATGGCTTCGTCAATAAGCAAAATATGCGTTATTGGTCAGGCAGCAATCCACATGTGCTACACGAGGCACCATTACATCCCGAAAAAACACTGTTTGGTGCGGTTTACATGCTGGTGGTGTCATTGGGCCGTACTTCTTCCGTGATGATCAAGACCGGCTTGTTACTTTGAATGGGAATCCCTACCGCTCAATGCTTACCGATTATTTTTGGAATGAATTGGATGATATGGACTTGGACGATATGTGGTTTCAATAGGACGGTGCCACATGTCACACAGTGGGCCAAACAATCGAATTATTGAGAACGAAGTTCGATGAGCGCATTATCTCCAGAAATGGACCTGTGAATTGGCCGCCTCGTTCATGCGATTTAACGCCGTTAGACTTTTTTGTGTAGGGTAACGTCAAATCTATGGTTTATGACAACAAGCCAGCGACGATTCATGAACTTCGTACGAATATCGAACGTGAAATTGCAGCAGTATCAGCCGATTTATGCTTGAAAACCGTCGAAAATTGGGTTCAGCGTCTGGACTTCTGCAAACGTGCCCATGGTGGCCATGCAAAAGAAATCCAGTTCCATACATAATGGCATTAAATGTTCTTCCACGGGAATAAAGAATTTCATTGATATCCAAAACCGTTTTTGTTTTATTTAAGAAAACTTTTGTAGCGTCCCTATTGAAAAACCCTTTAGATATATAGTTCATCTATGTATATATTCTGTCGTAAGTGGCCTTGAAAGCGACATGGTGGGTGTCGATTTAGAGTTCATAGTTTTTTTCCAGGATCTGCCGCAAAATGAAAATTTTGTCAAGGTTCGAAGCCATACTAATAAGAACCAATCAGAATGTTAACGAAAGGCTTCAGAGTGAACATATTACGGCAGACAGCATCTTATTAGCGATGTTAAGTAGGCTGATTCCTCTGCAGCTGGCTTAGTTATGAGGGTGTCCCTTCTTCAGGATCAGGCAAACAATACTGAGGTTCCATTCATCGGGTATACATTCTTCCGACCATGTCTTACTGATAATTTAGTGCTCTTCTATCTAGATCATCTGCTTTGAACAGTTCGGCAGGTAGACCATCTGTTCCAGTGGCTTTGTTTGATTTCACCCGTGATATTGCCATTTTCACTTCTTCTAGGTCGGGTTCATGGAATTTCTAGGTCGGGTTCATGGAATTTCTAGGTCGGGTTCGTGGAATTTTTGGCAATCATCATGTCCAATGAATGAATTTTGCCTAACAGCAGGACTCTCTTCAAAGGTGCGCACTTAGTAAATTTTATAAATTCCTCATATCATTTCTTCAGTTTTCTTTAGCATTTCCCGGTTGAACTGAGCCTAGAAAACCTTAGCTTAAAAATATTCAACGATGCTTTTCAATACACCACAAATAGAAAAAGGACTACTCATAGGTGAAATGAAATAAAAGCAAAACACACTTCCGTTTAACAATCCCAAAATCAAAACGCGAATTGCTTCTCTCTTCACTTTGTCCTTCAAGTGAATCTCATAACAAAATTCGAAAAAAAAATCAAATACATACCAATAAAATGATTCACTTAAAGCAACACTCATTTACATCATCATTTACATCGATCGACAATCCTCCTCACAAATCGAGTGTCCTTCTTGAAATTCGAAATAAATATTTCAACCTCCATTTGGTTTTTCAATTACTAATTCAGATTTTCTCAATGAACACGACTTTGCTTCAAATAAAACAAAATTGTAAAATCACCAATTTAACATTTTCGACAATCATAATAAAGAATACATTCCCCCTCCCCCACCCCCGCCTATCAAAACAAGACATAAAACATTTATCTAGAATAATAATCTCTTTATTGTTTTCTTGTTTTTCTTCAGTACATTGTTGGTTCCCCCTCTCACACTGCAAAAAAAAGAAAAAAAAAAACAAATACACAAGTAAATAAAAAACGTTGAATAGAAGAGATAATATAAATCTACGCATATCATAACAGTGTAACGGTGTGTATTTTAACATAAATTTTGTCGTCCAATGACATTTTTCATTCATACACTCGCGAGCGTCAGCAGTCGCGTTTCGCAGTCAGTGTCTCTCTAGGGGGAGTATATTTTACCTCACCCCCTATCCCCCCCTCCAATAAAGTCAAACCAAACTTGACTCTACTCAGCTAGAAAACACCAACGCCACCATAATAAATGCGAAATATCCTTGAGCACATATTAAAAAAACAAAACAAAAAAAAAACAACTCCACAATAGGAAAAAAAATAGGATCCAGGACGAAGAGATAGAAAATTATAATGATGGCAGGTTAGACAAAAAATAGACAAAAAAAAGAAACACACGACCCTAGACTATAAAAGGTGTGCAGAGGCGCGACAGGGAATATTTATTATGTCCTGTCATACGGAAGCACCGGCAATTTCTTTACTTTATGCTTTCAGGGTAATAGAGGAAACTGCGCCCTCTGCTTGTCTATGGTTCGAGCACAACGAAATGAAAACAAAATGAAAGGAAGTAAGAGGAAGGACGATGATTTTGTGTCTCCCTGAAGTGCTTAAATTGAAATAAATTCGTGGAAAAACCAGAGACTTTTAGGATACACTTGACTTATAACAATATAAATGAAAGATTTGATATAGGATCTTCCTCCCTCTCTCTCTTTCTTTCTCTCCCGTCTCTCTATTACTCTTAGCAATGAGCTTAAAACGATTTTAATTATTTTTATAGGCTATTTGGATGAATTCATGCCCTAGAGATGGCTTGCTGGCACGTAGAGATCACCTTAAGGCATCCCATTTAAAACAACAACAACAAAAGTCCTCTCACATACCTGGCAATAACTTAAATTTATATTTTTATTTTTTATTATTCAAATAAACGATGCTCTTGACGAGCGGGAATACCAAGGACACAATGACACAATGTCGACAATCATGACAAAGAGCACAGGACGATATGATGGCAATGATGATGATGACGCTGACGGTGACACACAGGATTCAATTATTTTAATTGTGTTGCTTCTCTGTTGGGTATTGTCCTTCATCAGATATTTATAATGGGCTTGAATTTGAATTTTTTCCGTGTTCGTCCTTTTTTTTCTGGTCTAGTTTTTGTTGTGTTGCTTTGTTTTAAGATAAAGATGCCTAAATTTTGATGAGCATTAGGATTAATATCCTTAATTTTGTTTAATTTTCAACGTAAATTAATTTCGCACAGGACTAAGCTTACCCACTTACAAAAATAATTGAGAGCGAGAGCGAATTCTTTCTTATCTCTCAATCTATCTAAGTTACCTTATCTGTCTTCTGTCGCTCTTTGAATAGGTAGAAAGGATATTTGCATAAGAATTATATTTATTTATTATTCTTGTTGTTGATGTTTTTTTTTATTTTATTTTTTCTCATTGTGTTGAGTGCTTGGCGATGGTTGGTTAAGAATAATGAGCATGAAGAGTGCTTTTTGCTGTGGGGCTTTTTGCGTGAGGCAAACTACGCGACATAATTTTACAATTGTGCTTTTTTTGTCTTTTTGAGATGGGACATTTCTTCCAATTGTTTATTTATGCAAAGACATTGGCGGGAGATTCTGTGTATTCGTTTTTTTAAGGACTCGTGATGGACGTGAAGCGATGATTATTATTTGAATTTTAAGTAGTGTTCAAGAAATGTTGGTAATAGCTAATTTTAATTAGAAGAAAACCGAAAGCACTCAACATTTTAATGAAAATAACTTGCTTGAAGGTATTTTTATTGATTTCTTAAAATTCTCAAATGAGTTGAAATTATTACTTTTTTTTAAGTTGATGGGGACTTTGAGGTACTTTTTCAATCAAGAGCAAAATACAATTATAAAGGGTTTTCCAACAAGAGGTGTTATTTTGGTATTCAAAGAAAAAATGGCATTTTTTGAGATAAATGGTCAGATTTTTATTTCATTATAAAGAGGAAGGTATGCCGTTAATAATGGAACACAACATCAGCTAAATGGCCGCCACGACCATGCTTACAGGACCATATCCTTTTCGTGAAATTTTCCATAACCAAATCGCAAAGTTGCTGCCCTATGTCCTCGATAGCCTCACGAAGTTCATCTTTGAGGCCTTGAATGGACGCTGGGCTGTTGGCGTAGACCTTATCTTTCACGTGGCCCCAAAGGAAGAAGTCGCAAGGTGTTAATTCACAAGATTCGGTGGCCAATTGTGATCACCTCTTTTCCCGTAAAAGATCGTTGGTTTCATTGCTTGTGTGGCAAGAAGCGCTGTCTTGTTGAAAGTAAACGTTGTCCAGATCAATACCACCCAATTCCGGCCATTTTGCCGTTTGTGGCATGGACGAGGAATGGACAAACCTGGGTTTTCTTCAACACTTTGGGCTACAACAGCAATATTCTCAGTTGTTCTTGAGCGACGTGCACGGGTTTTATTCTCCACATCACTAACTTGTTCTTACAGCTCGAATTTGTCAACCAATTTCTGTATTGCGGTGCGACAAGGTGCTTCACGACGACCCAAAAATGTTTTAGTGTTACGAACCGTCTCTGCCAAATTTTCACCATTTTTATAGTGAATTTTAATAATTTCAATGCGTGTATTGTTCCATTTTTATTAATGGCATAGTTTCAACTTGTCAAATGTCAAAAAAGGACAGCTTCACAAGTGACGGCTACCGAAATAGCTGCCTATTCAAAATAACACCTCTTATTGGAAAACCCCTTATTATTCTTTTCATAAACAAAATCTTAATCTATGCGCCATGACACTGTTTTTTAACTTTTTCTTTTCTTTTCTTTTCAGGTGAGTTTCTAAAAAAAAATTGGACTTAGCTTGTAAGTATAAGCGTTTTTTTTTATATAAAATCGGTCGCTTTAAATATCGACACCAACATCTCTTAAAAGTTTATATAAACGGTTAAACTGACTTTACCTGTCATAAATTTGATCCCACATATTAAAACGCACGATAGCTTACACTCATCAATCGACAATCTGGCGTCTTTTCATATTTGGAACGAAAATATTTCCATTTCGACTTAGTTTGATAAGTCATATTTCATTTATGGCCTAACTTGTCGAATTGCATCAAATGATGGCTACGATGTTGACGGATTACAAAACTGTGAATGAATGAACGAAAATAAAATGTTAAGTTGAAAGTTGAATTTTGTACCTAGTGATTTTTCGGTTAACTCGTCTAACGATTCCAGTATGAGAGCATTGAGAACAACAAATTTTATGTTTAAACGAAATTGATTTTACTGGCCGGAGTTTTCCTTAGCTTAGAGTTCCCGACAGCTTAAGCCAAGAGCTTTTCATCTCCTTTTTATCTTTATGCCGTCAAAAGTAATTCCTTAAGAAGTCGCCAAATCAAATGCGATGTGTTCTATACAGGGTGATTCACGAGCGTTGTGCCAAAAAGCTAGAGCGTGTAGGCTGAGTTGAGACAAGAAAAAAATAGTTTGGGAGGGGGGTCTATCCCCCCCGTTTAGCCGGGAGGGGCAATTTTCTGAAAAATTGGCTTATTTTATAAAAAAAATATTATAAATCAACGGCTCCGTTTACAGCACCGTGTTGTACTTTTTTGGAAAGCCAGAAACATCTTCTTTCATTTTGTTTTTATATTAAATTGTTTTAACGAATAGTTTAAAAAATATTAATTTTCAAACTCAAAATTTAGCAACAAAAAAAAAAACAAAAAAATCATTTTTGAACGAAGTTTTTTCAAAATTTTATGTAATTAAGTACTAATTTTGTTTTGAAAATTCAATGCCATTGTTAATTTTTAGTCGAAAACAGAAATCGGATGCAAAAATGTCTTTCCGTTTTTGAGAAATGAAAAAAAAAAAACAGAACCACTTTTCTCTAAGAAAATCTTTGTTTTTATTTTTACCTATCTCGACTTTTAGTTTTATTAATTTATGAAACATTAACCTTTCTTTTAATATTTATTCTGTAATTGGAATTTTATGAGGCCGCAATAAAGTAGAAAAGTATTGGATTTTCCCTGGTTAATCTTTTTTTTCATTGATAAAGACTGAAAACTGACCTGAAATTTTTCTTATTATGCTAGGAGCATAAGATGATTAAACCCCAATTTTTCTTGAACGAAAAGACCTAAAGGTGAATAATAGGCATCGCATATTTAGTAAAAAACCATTTCCAATTGAAATATTGACTCATCAACACATAACAATGTCAAACTCATACTCTCGAGAAGAGTTAGCACATGCACTTCTGCTACGGTTTAGCTAATGGTCGAGATCGAGAAGCTGAAAGATACAGAAGGTGCCCGAGTCGTAGCCCAGGCCCCCATGCATAAAAGGAAAAATTTCAGGTCAGTTTTCAGTCGTTATCAATGAACAAAATGGTTAATCCAGGGAAAATCCAATACTTTTTTAATTATTGAGGCCTCATAAAATTCCAATTACAGAACAAATATTAAAAGAAAGGTTAATGTGTCATAATAAATTAATAAAACTAAAAGTCGAGATAGGTTATAATAAAAACAAAGATTTTCTTAGAGAAAAGTGGTTCTGTTTTTTTTTTTTTTATTTCTCAAAAACGGAAAGACATTTTTGCATCCGGTTTTCTGTTTTCAACTAAAAATTAACAATGGCATTGAATTTTCAAAACAAAATTAGTACTTAATTACATAAAATTTTGAAAAAACTTCGTTCAAAAATGATTTTTTTTGTTTATTTTTGAAAATTTTGAGTTTGAAAATTAATATTTTCAATTGGAAAAGTGAGTGTCAAAAGTGTTTGATAACTCAGCCTCAGCAGTATTTATGTATTTAACTGGAGGCTGAATGCTTATAGAAAAAAATAGCGAGTAAGTCACTAGCGAAGCAAAAAAAAAAAAAAGTACGTATACGCCACAGTGAACATCCAAAGCCAAACCAAGTAGAAAAAAGAAAAATTTTAAATGAATGAAGAAAATTGACAGTTGAACACCATAAATGTGTTCATATGTTGATGAAAAAACATCAAGCTAAGATTGATTTGGCATTTTTCATTTTAGTCTGACGCCGATTACTGTGCAATGATATGAGGCAATATAAATCTATGTGCGCCTCCTCCTCGGAGCAACGTAAGTTTCTTTTATATGTGTTAATTTGTTTCTCCCTCTCACTTTAGTATTAATATCTTGGTCCGTCCCAGTCGATGGCCTCAGTCAGTTATGTGTCTGTACTTCGTTAGATAGGTACTGTAATACTTACTTAAGGTGGCGCTACAATCCGTTGTGGACTTGGGCCTCAATCAAAAGTCTCCGCCAGCCAGCTCGGTCCTTAGCTAGCTGTCTCCAGTTTTGCACTCCAAGTTGATTGTGGTCCTCTTCCACTTGAGTGCGCCACCTGGGTCGCGGTCTTCTTCTCCTCCTACGTTCCTCGGGAATAGTATCGAAGGCTTTCCGGGCCGGAGCATTAGCGTCCATCCGCTCCATCTGAGTCTCTATACCTTGACCCTTCTGGCTTCAGCGTAAGGTTCGATGTTATATCTTCTTCGCCATTCCCCTTCAATGCGAAAATAATAGAGATGACCCGAAGAACTTTTCTCTCGAAACAGCCAGGCACTTTCATTCGATTTTGTCAAGGTCCATGCTGCTGCACAACACAGCAGGACTGGGATGATGAGGGTGTTGTATAATTTTACCTTAGTTGCTCGAGAGAGGGTTTTTCCACTCAATTGCTTTTTTAGTCCAAAAAAACAGCCATTGGCAAGAGTTATTTTTCGTCGGATCTCGGCACTGGTGTTATTGCCCGTGTTAAAAGCGGCGCCTAGGTAGACAAACTCCTCTACTACCTCGAAGTTGTATGCGTCTATTGTGACGTTCTGTCCGAGCCGTCGGTGTTGGGTGTCATTCTTCGAAGACAGCATATAGGTACTTCGTTTTTCCCTCATTTAACGCTAAACCCATTTTTGCCGTTTCTGTCTCAATTCTCACAGAGACGCCATTGACATAACGCTGTGTTCTTCCCATTATATCAATATCATTGGCGTACGCTAGAAGTTGAAAAGAATTTTGGAAGATAGTACCTCATGTGTTGACGCTGGAACTTTGCACTATCTTCTCAAAAACCTTGTTAAAGAAATCGCATGTCAGGGTACTGTAATATCCATGGCAATATCAGTTATTTCATGAACGTTCTCTAATCTCTATGTCTCATCTTCGAAATCATAGCACTGATCATAAGTCATGACGTTGTTTTACTTTTTTTTACCAAAGACAGCATCACATTATTATTTGTAAAAATAATTAAATCGTTGGTGAAGCTCATTCTATTCGAGAATCATGTCGTTTCGCTTAAATCGAAGACAAATGGGCTAAAAATTGAACGACATAATAACTCTGCTACAAAGTTTCATGCCACCTTATCTGGAATTTAGTGGTTTCCAACCAGATTCTCTCACTTAAGAATAGGAAGCCAGAGATTTTAAAGACTGTAGTACATTGGTAACGCAGTCAGTCGCAGTTAATTGTTATTTAACTTAAGGCTGTACTAAGAGCTTATCTTACTCGAAGTGGTTGCTAAATTAATAAAAATGTTTATTATTACACTACGACAGAAACCATTTTTTTTCATTTTGTTGCAGTACTGAATACTAGTCACGATACTAAAGCTTCTACTCTGTATCTCTAATCTCTTG
>CAKKXW010000005.1:8379449-8398092 GCA_920937365.1 Sphaerophoria rueppellii
AAGACGGTTTGTTCAGTCCGTTCTGTTTGTGCATGATGTTTTTTCTTATCGTATAAGGTGTCCACAAGTTCTTACCTATTTCGTTTTATATGTTCCGGAAAGACAATTGCGTCTACGTCATTTTTTTAAAAATCCGATGCATAGATGTAATTATGGGTGCAATGAATCTTTTTCTAGATGTATTAAATTTTTTAATTCTTTATGTAATGAACTTGATCTCTCCATTAATAGATTGGAATTCAAAATTAAATTACAAAATTTGGCAAATTAGTTTTAAGTTATTTTATTCTTCTCATTCAAAAATAAACTTTGTACATATATATTAAAATTAGACATTAAGCCAAGAAATTGTTAGTAATCTGTAAGATTTTCATAATCGGTAGATGAATAAACAAACAATATAAAAAATATAATGAATTACATACAAAAAAAAAAAATTAAATATCACATTCTCCAAAAAAAACAAAAAAAAAAAAACAAAAAACAAATTGTCATCATAGATATTATTTCATTTTGTAATTATTAAAATCAAAATTGAATCTGTATTTTCCACGACATCTTGAAGTCGATGCTGATGGCTCAATTTCACTTTTTAAAACAATCGACATGTCTTCATTTGGAGGCTCAATAAAATCTGTCGGTGAATTAAACGGGTTGAAATGGCTTTCAAGGTTTTTAGTCTCCGCATTCGCACCCAGATCAGAACAGCTATCATTTTCAATAAAATCTTCCGTTGAATCATTAGACTCCACATAATGAATATCAACACTGCTCTCATCGGATGAAGGAAGGTGAGTTCTTTTCCTTTTTTGTTTTTTTTTTCGGATTCCTTGAAAACTGTATGGCTCGTTTAACGGTTTTTATTTTGTTTTAAAAACCTTATCAGTTTTATTATTTTCACGCCTACGTGCACTTTCTTCGAGAATCTGTTTTTGTGAGGAGTTGGTGTAGATTCTAGAAGATCCTTTTCTTTCTGATTTTTTGCCAGCACATAAACGGTGAATTGGACGTTCCAATACAATGGCTTCAGGAATCCTGCTATTTGACGATGGAGGTACATTTTCCATATTATTGACTTCTGTAACGATTTCAGAATCATTCATGGGAGCTGAAACATTTTTCTGGGACGCATTTGTTTCTTCTTGAGGATATTCAACAGCAAAATCATGGTCTTTTAAAATCTGAGAGTCAAAAGGATACATCCCTGTTGATCTAAACCCATTTGTAATGTTTTCACTTGAAAAAGCTTTTTGAAATGGACCGTTTGTCAAATTGCGATCGCTGTTTTTTTATTAGACGACAAAAAATCATTGAATGTTGCTCTACAAAATTTTTTGAAGGGACCAAACACAGACACATCGAGAGGCTGAAGGCGATGAGAAGTGTGCGGAGGCAATATGTTAAGAGAATTATACCATTTTCCCGGCAAAAAATTATGCCTTCCAAACTACAATGTGAGGAATGGTTATCCTATATTAAAAGTATTGGATTTGTCAGAGAACAATTAGTATTTTTTGTACGTGTTGCAGGACATTTATAAATATCTCGGATACCATCCAACCACTCTTACTTAGCAAGACTAATGATCCTGGGAAGCTTCTGATCGCAAACCTTGGATTATGTCTCTGTCGTGGGTACACATTAACTGGAGGCAAGTGGTTCCCAATTGCATTTATGATGCCTACAATCTTGACGAGAGTGCCTCGTTCAGCCGAAGTGACCTGACAAACACTTCTCTGACCTTTTTGGGCGAGAACCTGTTACTAAGTTATTAAAAATCGTTCAAATTTAAAAATTAATCAACATCAAGTATCATTTTACCTTTGGTGTATCCAACACGGTCGTTATTCCGGATTCATCCAGGTTGTAGATATCTTTTGGAAGGAAACTATATTTATCATAAAGCTTCCGAAGATTGGTGAAGTAAATTTCGACTTCTTCTTTATTAAGCCCTTTAACTCGAGCCACGCTTATGTTTTCTGGCTTCCTTAATGAAATCGTTGGATTTCGCTTTAAGAACCCATAAAGCCAATCTTCGGAAGCTTGCTTTAGTGAATTCCAATTGCTTGGGTATGACAAGTTATTTTTAACTGCAAATTCATATGCAAGTTTTCGGAATGCGAAATAAGTTAAACCAAAGTGGTAGAACGCAGACTTGTTGACATTTATTGAGAGTTCTTCTTCTTGAACTTTCGTAAATGTTTGTCGAGAGGTGTACTTAGATTGAAACTTGGATTCATTTGCGGATTCAGAGTCCGATGATCCTCTCAATGGATCTCGTTTCTTTAGCCTAGATTGTAGGCTCTGTCGTTTTAGGTCATATTTTCTCGCGGCAGAAGAAATCGTTTCTCTTTTGTTAACAATGTCCTGAATCGCATTTCAGACCGAATCTTCACTTATGCTTGTTCTATTTGTTTTCTTCTTATATGTTCGAACCATATCTGCAGAATTAGAAACAAGACATTTTTGTAAAATCCGGGGTACATTTGGCATCTGCTGAATGTGCCCCAACAAAAGTGACGAATCTACCCCAATTGCTCAAAGCAAGCAATTATGGACATATTTCAATCACAAATGCATTAAATTTTTTTTTTAACTAAAATCCACTTCCTTACCAATTTTACTACATAATCAATGAAACTAGGATTGTTTACACTTAATTTTTCAATATAAAATGCACTTACTTATCAAACAGCTGAAATTATATCGTAGTTCCAATAAACACGAAACTGCACAATACAAAATACCACTTTTTTTGACGCGCATCTGCAAATGTCAAACTTAGAGCGTGTTCATGGTTTTAGTAAAGGATGCGTTCAGTGTTATTTTTAATTCTTAATTGAAAGAGCATCCAGTCAAAAAACGACTGTGCCGAATGTGCCCCTATGACGAATGTACCCCAGTTTACCATATATGCCTCCTTAATCTGCATCTACTTAAAGCTCTATCAACCACTTCTTGACTACGAAGTTCTTTCAGCCTCTAAGGGCTCTTCACCTTTAAATTTATTTTACTAGAAAATTTCCTTAAAAATTTGTTTGAACCCAAACTGTTATAAATATTTACTTAAATTTATTTAGAAAATCCACTTCCAGGATAAAAAGGTTTGCTTCCAAGACATGACCATCCTTTGATTTTACAATATTTGCATATTGATAATTCCAGATTGGATAAAGGACAATAGTCAAGTCGATATATGTATGCAAAGCAAAAGCAACACCCATGTCCATCGAGTAAGTTCAAATCTCTACCTAAGACTGTCTCCTTCGATCTTGCTTATCTCTTTGTTAGTCAATTAATTCCATTTTATTTATGTACCCTCTTCAAAAATAGCCTTAAGATGTTCTGGTCATTGAAAGACAAGGTCTTGATAACCCTCACTTCGGCAACATCTACAATGTACACTTTGTGTTGTAAGCCAAACTAATCTTACCTTACAGTCATCGCTTCTTGTTTGGGTCAAAGTAAAATTTATATTGACTTAAAATTGATTCCTCACCAAAGAACATACGTTCGTCCTTTGGAAATATGTGTTCGAGTAATTACTTTTGGCTGCAAGCAAATTTAAATTTTCAAGTGAAAAAAAAAGAGTGCTTCCAACGCCAATATGAATTGCTTCGAAATCTGACTTTGCTGCTTCTTTGTGGTGTGCAGGTCATAAATGGCGAACAATTGTGACGGAGAGATCAGATAGTTCTGTCTGCTTCGTTATTGCCTGCATGGAGTGTGTGTGGTCAAATTTAATCTTTATTACCGGTCCACTTTGAACCAGAATTTAAATGCAGAACATTTAATTTCATTTCTGTCTCATTTTTCGGTTCTTTGTTTATGACTTATGCATCTCGCATATAAGAGAGGATTGTGTCCTGATTGCTGATTCCGCAATTTCAAGTTGCGGATGTGTTGTCTTTTTGTCAGTTTTTCAGATTGGAAAAATATAGGTTACCGCATGTTTTTTATTGTGGTGATATATTTCTTTGTTTCTGTTTTCCTTATCGGCGTTTCCCTGTTGTGGTTTTAACTGCTTCTTTTGTTTTTCAAAGCGATATTGACTTTAAACTGAATTAACTTTTTTTCCCAAAGACTCAAGATTTATTTCCTTATTTTAAAGTTTTTGCCATTTCTACAGAAACAATAATTCTGTGCAATTTAAGCAAAATAAACTGAAAATTGACCCTACTTCGATTATGGGCGCCTGGTATTTCAGTGAAATTTGTAATATAAGTCGGACTGATTCGGTGCAATCTAAGCAAAAAACAAACTGAAAATTGACCCTATCTACTTCTAATTATTACTTACTTGGCGCCACAGTCCGTTGTAGACTTGGGCCTCAATCAACAGTCTCCGCCAGCCAGCTCGGTCCTTAGCTAGCTGTCTCCAGTTTTGCACTCCAAGTTGATTGAGGTTCTCTTCCACTTGAGTGCGCCATCTGAGTCGCGGTCTTCCTCTCCTCCTACGTCCCTCGGGAATAGTATTGAAGACTTTCCGGGCCGGAGCATTGGTGTCCATTCGCTCTAAATGACCGAGCTGTCTGGGTCTCTGGACATTGACCCTTCTGAATAGGTACATGTCGTTGTAAAAATAGAGTGGCGCGACAGCTCTTGAAGAGCCAAGGCCTAAGAAGCTTATTCTCATCAACAATTCTCCAGGTGCTTATGAAGAATTGAAGGGACCTACAGTTTTACGCCGATTCCGAACGGCAAAGTTGAGAAGCACTTTTTCATGACAGATTGATACTCTTGGAAGTTTTGTCACTTCTTCGTAAGAGGCAGTTTCCATGAAAGATGAAATAACAACTATGGGCACGAGTAGGACTCGAACGGCTTAGCAGCCAACGCACCTAACCACTAAGCTACGGACACATGTCGTTGTACAACCCGTAAAGTTCGCTGTATTTTCTTCGGCATTCCCCTTCAATGCACATGAAGCCAAAGATAACCCGAAGAACTTTCCTCTCGAAACAGTCTAAGGCACTTTCATCCGATTTTGTCAGGGTGCATGCTTCTGCACCATACAGCAGGACTGGGGTGATGAGTGTGTTGTACAATTTTACCTTAGTTTCTCGAGAGAGGGCTTTTCCAATCAATTACTTTCTTAGCCCAAAGAAACAGCGAATAGCAAGAGTTATTCTTCGTCTGATTTCGGCGCTGGTGTTACTGTCTGTGTTTATAGCGGAGTCTAGGTAGACAAACTCCTCTATTACCTCGAAGTTATATGGGTCTATTGTGACGTTCTGTCCGAGCCATCGGTGTTGTGTCCTTCCTCGAAGACAGCATATACTTCGTCTTTCCTTCATTTACCTTTAAACCCATTTTTGCCGCTTCTATCTCAATTCTCACAAAGGCGCCATTGACATCACGCTGTGTTCTTCCCATTATATCAATATCATCGGCGTACGCGAGAAGTTGAACAGATTTTTGGAAGATAGTACCTCTAGTGTTGACGGTGGAGTTCTGCACCACCTTCTCCAGAACGATGTTAAAGAAATCGGACGACAGTGCATTGCCTTGTCTTAATCCTTTTCTGACGTCGAACGATTCCGTAAGCTCGTTGCCAACCTTGATGGAGCAGCATGAGTTCTCCATCGTCATTTTGCACAAGTGAACGAGCTTGGCAGGGATGCCAAAACTAGACATAGCTTTATACAGTTCGTCTCTGTAGATGCTATCATACGCGGCCTTAAAATCGATGAAAAGGTGGTGGATATCGATTTCATTGCATTTCATTTCATTTCTTTTCATTTTATTATTTAAAGGTATACTTATACACATTAAGATACAAATATCTTAACTCATAGAGGCTTAAATTATTCAAAATTTGAGTAAAACATATATGTGTAAAAAAAAGAAAGAAAAGAAAATTAATTGATTCAGTTAGATAAATAATATGCCTTTAGTTTCTTTTGAAATCCCTTCCTATCACTTATGCTCCTAAAATGTCGTGGGAGAGAGTTCCAAAGCCGAACGGCGTAAACGAAGAACTGGCGTTCAGACGTCAAACATGAAAACCGCGGTTGAAAGATCTGCGCTGATCTAGCAGAAGAACGGAAAGTTATTTTGTTGAACAGATTCGGAAGTTGATGTTAATGTTAAATAGCATAGTTAATGATTTAAATTTCAAAAGCTTATCGAAGGTAAGTGTGGAAATTTTTTTCGAGCAACTAGATACTCTATCAAATCGCTGGAGTCCGAAAACGTATCTTATTGCATTATTGTAAGCAACATTTAATTTTCTCCTGCACATTGCATCGCATTTCCCATATACCTCACAACCATAGGTAGCAATAGAAATGATTAGTGATTCCACCAACACAATTTTTATAGGAGTAAAATACTGTGACGCCCATAAAGAACGTAATACACCATAAACTTTCCCTACTGCTGCACTGATGTGGTTACTCCAAGTCAGCGTTTTGTTGAAAACCATTCCTAAGTTCTTGGCTGTGGAAACATATTCGATGGGGTCATTATTGAGGAAGATCGTGGGAAAATAAGAGGTAAATGTACATTTCCGAGAGATGACAATACACTTGATTTAGCTGAATTGATTGAGAGGAGATTTTTCTTTGTGCAATTAGCTATGTTTTCAAGATCAGCATTAATGCAACTTACAAAATCTTCAATTAGTCCGAGAGGGCAGCTAATTTGAAGCTGAGCGTCATCGGCATAGAGTTGAATATTAGAGGTTATAATGACAGATGGAAGTTCATTAATATAAAGTGAAAAAAGCAAAGGCCCCAAAATAGAGCCTTGTGGTACTCCTGTAGGCATGGCTATAAAGTTAGACAATAGATTGTTTGCATAAACCGCTTGTTCCCGACCAGAAAGATTTGACATAAGAAGGTTTGTGGCAGAAGAGGAAAAATCAAAAAAATTAAAGAGCTTATTGCAAAGAATATTGTGATCAACAGTATCAAAAGCACGTGAAAAATCAAGCAGTTAAAGAAAAGTTATCAATGTTTTGTCTTATTTCATCGACTACTGTTAGCAAAGCAGTAATACAACTATGTTTTTCCCGAAAACCAGATTGCAACGGTGAAAGGGCATGAGTAGCGTATAAAAAAGAATCAATTTGAGTTTTCATTATTTTTTCGAATGCTTTCGACAAAAACGGAAGTATGGATATGGGCCGGAAATCCTTTCCACTTGAATTTTTCGGAACCGGTATAATTTTCGCTCTCTTCCAAGCTGTAGGAAAAACACTGGTTGTTAAAATACTGTTGAAAGCGTAAGTAATATAGGGCAGTACAATTGGAAGTAGTATTTTTAAAAATTTGGGATGAACACCATCGGTTCCAACAGCGTTCGATTTGATGGAAAGTATGCTTTCAACTACTTGAACCTGGTCAATTCCGTTAAATCCGAACTTTTGACTTATTTCAACGATATTATCAATAAGTAAGTTTGCCAGGGATGGCGATCGTATTGCATCCGATGAATGCGGTAGAGTTACAAAATTCTGGTTTAGTAAATTCACATCAATAGCTTTGCAAACATCACCTTGCTGTTTACCCAAACCCAAGCTTCGTAGATTCTTCCATAGATTTTTCCCACTTAAACAAGGGTCAAGCTGGATAGCGTATACTTGAGCCTTCGTTGAACGAATAAGAGAAACTGTTCTGTTACCAAGTCTACAAAATTCTTCGCGGAATGCACTAAGTTTATATCTCTTCCAGCGTTTATATGCTATGTCACGTTTTTTTATAAGTAAACGTATATCTGGGGTAAACCAAGAGTAAACGTTTTAGTCTTCAAAGGAACATGTTTTTCAAAGAGGTGATTAATGCTAAATTGAAGAAAATCAATTCGCTCATTACATGAAGCCATGAAATAAATGTTTTCCCACGCTATACTCCGAGCATCGCACTCTAATGTAACAGGGTTAATACGGTTGAAATCTCTGAATGTGAGAGTGTTAGGTGAACTTCTTCTTCTTCCTTGGAGTTCATAAGTCTTTTCCAGGATCTGCCGCAACGTGAAAATTTGGTCGATGTGGTGGTTGACTTTCCTGGCCTGAAGCCACATTGATAATGACCAATCAGATTGTTGACGAAAGAGAGGATCTTGTAGGCCATGTTTAGTAGACTGATTCCTCTCGGTTTAGAGAATCTCCCTTTTTCAGGATCAGACAAACAATGCTGAGGTTTCATTCATCGGGCATACATTCCTCTGACCATATCCTACAGATGATTTGGTGCATACTCCTATCTAGCTCGTCGCCTGCGGCTTTGAACAGCTGATTTCAGCCGTGATTTTGCGGTTTTCACTTCTTCTAGGTCGGGTTCACGGAATTGTTGGCTATCATCGTGTCCGATGAAAGGCTCCTATCTGACGGCGATGTTTTGTTCGTCGTCGCCGATATACAATCTACGGAAGTGGTCTTTCCAGATTCCCAGCATTGTACTTCTAATTATATTCGCCTGGTATTTCAGCGAAATTTGTAACAAGTTCGGACTGATTCTATGCAATTTAAGCAACAAACAAAATAAACATGTACCCTACTTCCTTTCGGAATCGATAGCTCCATTAAATTCCTAGTATTTGCTCAATCAATTTTTTAAGAGTCTTAGCCTAGGTCATGGTTCTCAGCAGTTCTGCCGAACCATCTTTAAAAGACAATACAACATTTCAAAGTTCTTTAGCAAAAAGCTACTACTGTAAAGAATTTTCGGACACTTCTTGGAGTATGCTCGCCTTCACGGGCTACTTTAGGATGATGGTTTCTGTTTGAAGTCATTTCTCTCAAGATTCGTTTATAAATAGAAATATTGACTGTCTTAAAACCTTAATAACCTTTTAACGTTGATTCCAAAATATCGAAACAATAGAACCTCATCTGCTTAGGATAAACAATTTAAGTGAAGTTATTTTTAACGCTTCATTTATCTAACTGCAAGTACTTTAAAATTCCCTATTATTGTTCTAAATGTCCTCATCGGCATTTCACATCAACCAAACGACGACGACCATCATCATCATGCTGCTGCTTATTAGGCCAAGGACCTATTTTTTGCGAAATTTATAACAACCCAGAATAACAAATAGATTGTTTAGCTCTTCCCATGTTTTTGCCAATTTGCAATGATAATTTCATTTAAAACTCTCCTCCGCCACCACTGGTCGTCTTCCGCCATCAACCAGCCAATCCCGAAAGAGTCTTCTGAGTCTATTCTTTTAGGAATATCAAAACATCTTCACCCTTTGACCGAATGACTTAAATAGAAATGAGTAACCTCCTTTTTTTTCCAGAGCTGATATAATCAGCACAAATTATTTCTTGGCTCATTTAACCCTTTTATTTTGCCCCATCAACATCGTCAGCAGCAGGACGAGCGAGTCCTTTATTTTTGTTCGTCTTTCCTTATCGCTTGCTTGGTTCTGCCATTATGATTTTTTTTCGTTCTATTTTTTTCTGCGAAGGAAATGATGTCTGTCCATGACCTCGCTGTTTCTTGTGCAGTCAATTTTGGTGCTATCAGCCTTTTTGGTTTACTATAGAGTCCCCAGGTTGGAACAACGCGCTCGCAATAGTCCTAAATAAAAATAAATTTTATGTCATGATGATAAGAAGACAAAGCACCTAACCTCAATCATCCCTGACGTTTGAAAAAAAGCACAAAAACAAGCAAACAAATGCGAATGCGACCTCAAGGATGATAATCATCAAGGACGCATAGCAAAACCAACACGCGGGCGTTTTCTGTATTTGTTTGTTTAAAAAAAAAAGAAAGGAACCACAATCGCAAAATTGTCAAACACAAAAAGAAATAAGATATGAAAAAAGGCAAGACTCAATGAACGTAAAAATATTAAAGGACGTCCGCACTCCGTGTCACCGAGGAGAAATGAAATTATGTACAACAGCACTCTTCTCTACGGCTCCCCGAAACACAGCAAAAATGCAAACAAAAAATAAAATAACTCATAGATATTAAGATCCTTCGACAGGATAAGGACATTTTTTTTTTGTTTCCTTGGAGCCGGTTGCTTCCTAACAAGGTTATCTCTGTGAGATGGTTATGGTTCACATGGTTCGTTTTCGGAGTGTCCTTTTTTTCACACTTTTATTTCTCCTCACTGTTTTTTTTTTTTTTCTGTGGAGATAAATGGGCGAACGAAAAAATCAAAGGATGTCATTCGTGATTAGATGGCATTTTATAAGCAAAGACAAAAATGTACAACGACACCACTTAAATAGGCAGTCCGTTGACGTTGTTGTAGCCGTTTCCGTAGTGTCGTCTTCTTTCAGGTTGCTTTGTCCACAAAAAAGCGTCTTGATGGTGTAAAGCAAATTGCTTTGAATAGACTTTAAGATGTTTACCTATGTTAACTAGGATGACAAAAGAGTGAGAACGAAGTTGATTCGTAAAAGGTGAAATTAGGACTAAGAAGGACATAGGAAGAGACTTCCTTTAGCAAATCGGATTTGTTCGAATAGCGAACTTCTCAGATGAAAAGTGCTTTCAAAGAAACTCGAAACCAACCATAGGAAGGCAACTTATACTGGCTCGCTGTTGTTCAAACTAATGTTTTAGCAGTTGTACAGTTTTCTGGTTTATTATGAACTCAAGGAGGTCGTGGATTGAGACCAATTTCCTGTGGCTTCAAACTGATCTTCAACCCGTTTCTTTCTTTATCAACGATAATAGGGCGATGGTGTGTACTCCATGCGAAAAGAAAGTGAGTCTTTGAGGATAAGGTCTCGCTAAAACATTGATAACAGCCGGTCAAAAATTTGATTTCTGGCATCTTATGAAAAATATTTTCAAAGCCGACCAAGTCAACCCTAAATTTGCGAAGCTGTCAATTAAAACTTGGTATCGATAATTGATGAGGTAAGAGTAAGGCGATGCTGATGGAAGATTAAAATTGATCCAACCTCGAGGCACTTTAAGAAACTGTGATCTTGAAGACTAAGGTGTCTTAGCCAAGAGTAAAGAGTGGCAAAGAAGAGTCCTGACTTACTCGCCTCCCATGCCTCAAATTCTGTCCTGAAAAGCGAGTTTTTAAACCAAGGCTTATAAAGAGTTTTTCAATAAGGACGCTACAAAAGTAGACCGGTAGAGACAGCAAACGACGCCACATTTTTTCCCGCTCTCTTGACATTTCTCTTCAGTAAGGTTTGCCATTTGATCATGGAAAGGTATACGATCTAACAACGAGCCGAAATTATTAAAATTTACAATCGAAATTCGGAGTTAGTGGTCAACACTTTAAGAGCGCTAGGTACAATTTATGGTCGTCATAATCGTCCTGCCAGATCAACAATTGAGCGTCTAGTGGCTCAGTACAAAATGTTCCCGTGCCAGTGAGACAAAAAAGTGCCCGTAGTGTCGAGAATATTGCTGCCGCTAGCGCATCAATTGCGGAAGACCCAAATCAGTCTCTCACACGTCCTTCTCAAGCGTTGGGCATCTCTGTGACGTCGTTGTGGCGAAATTCCTTACAAGATCAAATTGACGCAAGAACTGAAGCCGCTTGATCACCAGAAGCGTCGTATGTTCGTGAATTGGGCTGAGCAACAGCTTGAAAATGATCCGGATTTTCATCGAAAAATCATCTTCAGCGATGAGGCTCATTTCTGGCTGGATGGCTTCGACAGTAAGCAAAATATGCGTTATTGGTCAGGCAGCAATCCACATGTGCTTCATGAGGCATCATAACGTCCCGAAAAAATCACTTTTTTGTGCGGTTTACATGCTGGTGGTGTCATTGGGCCGTACTTCTTCCGTGATGTTCAAGACCGGCACGTTACTGTCAATGGGAATCGCTACAGCTCAATGCTAATCGATTATTTTTGGAATGAATTGGATGATATGGACTTGGACGATATGTGGTTTCAACAGGACGGTGCCACATGTCACACAGCGGGCCAAACAATCGAATTATTTCGTGCGCATTATCTCCAGAAATGGACCTGTGAATTGGCCGCCTCGTTCATGTGATTTAACGCCGTTAGACTATTTCCTGTGGGGCTACGTCAAATCTATTGTTTATGCGAACAAGCCAGCGACGATTGATGAACTTCGTTCGAATATCGAACGTGAAATTGCAGTAGTATCGGCCGATTTATGCTTGAAAACCGTCGAAAATTGGGTTCAGCGTCTGGACTTCTGCAAGCGTGCCCGTGGTGGTCATGCAAAAGAAATCGAGTTCCATACATAATGGCATCAAATGTTCTTCCACAGGAATAAAGAATTTCATTGATATCCAAAACCGTTTTTGTTTTATTTAAGAAAACTTTTGTAGCGTCCCTATTGAAAAACCCTATACGTTCTGCTGCAGTATCTTACTTACTAACTTAAGGTAGCGCTACAGTCCGATGTGAACTTTTGAACAGCCAGCTCGATCACTAGGTTCCAGTTGATTGAAGTCCTCTTTGGTGCACAACCAGAGTCCTCAACTTCTTCGTCTCTAGGGAATATTGTCGAAGGCTTTCCGAACCATCGGCTCTAAATGATCGAGCCATTTCAGTCGCTGGACCTTGACAGTCCTGGCTGTACAGCCCGTAAAGTGCTTTTCCAGCCCGAAGAACTTTATTCTAGAAACAGTTAGGCGATTTTGCCAAGATCCATGCTTCTGCACCCTACAGCAGGACTGAGATGATGAGTGTATTATTTAAATTTGCCTTAGTTGATCAAGGAGGGCTTTAGCACTCAATTGCTTCCTTAGCACAATGAAACAGCGATTGGCAAGAGTTATTCTTCATCACATCACGCTGTGTTCTTCCCATTATGTCAAAATCATCAGCGTACGCGAGCAGTTGAAAAGACGTTTGAAAGATAGAGCCTCTACTGTTGCGGCGGAGTTTTGCACCATTTTCTCAATTACGATGTTAATGCAATCATATGACAGGGCATCGCCTTGTCTGAATCCTTTTTTGACATCGAAAGATTCTGTAAGCTCGTTGCCAACCTTGATGGCACAGCGTGAGTTCTCTATCGGCATTTTGCACACACGAACCAGCTAGTCATAGCTCTAAACAGTACGTCTCTGTAGGTGCTGTCATACGCGGCCTTAAAATCGATAAAAAGGTGGTTGGAGTCGATATGGTGTTTTCATAGGTTTTTTCCATGGTTTGCTGCAACGAAAATTCGTTCGATGATTTTCTCTCCTGGTCTGAAGCCACATTGATAGGAACGAATCAGATACAAGACGAAAGGAAGACGAAGAAGTTCACATGTTACGGCAGGGAGGATCTTATAATCAATGTTTAGTAGGCTGATTCCTCTGTAGTTGGCGCAGTTTAGAAGATCAAGAAGTAGTAACTGCTGCATCAACTACTTCTTAGATATAGTCGTAGAGCCCTTCAACAAAAAAAAGGGCTAAAGTATATTGCTTCTGATTTTGATAGTTTATAAAAGGTGATTTTTTAAGAGGTTTAGAACTTTAAAAAAAAAAAACACAAAAAATTCGAAAAAATGAATGAAATATTTATTTGAATCCATGGTTTGAACCTTGCAATTTAATGTTTAAAGATTATTTCATGCAAATGTTGACCGCGGCTGCGTCTCAGGTAGCCCATCCGCTGAGTCCAATGTTGGCATACTCTTTCACACATATCGGCCGGTATCTCACGAATGAATGCATGGATGTTGGCTTTCAGTGCGTCAATCGAAGCGGGTTTGTCCCTATAGACATTATCCTTGACATACCCCCACAAAAAATATTCAAATGGTGTCAAATCGCACGATCTAGGCGGCCAATTGACCGGCCCGAAACGTGAAATTAACTGTTCACCAAACTCGCCTCGCAATTGCGCCATTGTTTCGCGTGCTGTGTGGCATGTGGCACCGTCTTGTTGAAACCACATATCATGCAAGTCAAGAACTTCCATTTCGGGCAAAAAAAGTTTGTTATCATCGCTCGGTAGCGTTCATCATTGACACTAACTCTGCGATTCGCATCATCTTTGAAGAAATATGGCCCAATAATGCCGCCGGCCCATAAACCGCACCAAACAGTGGCTTTTTCGGGATACATTGGTAGCTGTTGCAATGCTCCCGGCTGATCCTCACTCCAAATGCGGCAATTTTGCTTATTTACGTACCCATTCAACCAAAAATGAGCCTCATCGCTGAACACAATTTTTCGATAAAAAAGCGGATCCTCGGCCAGCTTTCCAAGAGCCCATTCACCAAAAATTCGGCGTTGTGGTAGGTCGGCTGGCTTTAGTTCTTGCACCAGCTGTATCTTAAAAGGCTTTACGCCCAAATCCTTCCGCAAAATATTCCACGTAGTGCTGTAACAAAGGTCTAACTGCTGGGAACGGCGCCGAATCGACATTTCGCGGTCTTCTGTCACACTAGCTGATACGGCCGCAATATTTTCTTCACTACGCACAGTACGTAAACGTGTTGGTGGTTTAATGTCCAATAAAGTAAATTTGGTGCGAAATTTGGTCACAATCTTCCGAATAGACTGCTCAGAATGCCGACCATAAAATGGAAGCAGCGCGCGATGAACATTTCGAACCGAGCACGAATTTTGATAATAAAATTCAATAATTTGCAAGCGTTGTTCATTTGTAAGACGATCCATGGTTAAAATGCAAACCAAACTGAAGCTGTTTGACAGCGACACAAGGTACTAAACACACGTCAGCTGTCAAAACCAGTGTTGCCAAAACCAAACCAGCTAAAAAATCACCCGTTAGTTCTCCAGCATTCAGGAGCAGTGAGACAGACCCTATGCGCCATAAATTTGATGGTCATTATCATTATCTTAAGCTTGCCAGACGTTGACTGACTAAATCGTCAGTATAACATCCGTAACGTTAGAAATTACAAGAACGAAGTGAAGAGAAAGGACTTTTTGCATCGTTGTTTGTATTCCAAGAATTTTGAGATTCAAAGGAGTGCTTTGTTGTTAGGTAGGACGTTCGTTGCGATAATTCGATCAATCACTGGAATCCATTTCTTTTCTTACGGGTCCTATAGCTTTGCCGCGAACGGTGCCTTACAATATTGCAATAGGTACATCCTTCTGACAGAAAACATACATTGAAAGAGCAAAGCACTTGGTATCCTTCTTTGCCAGAACACATTGACCATTCAACGCCACTTCGTCAATATTATTTACTCAAAAATTAAGTATCAAAAGTTATGCATGTTTATAAACCCATAAAAATGTCCAAAACCAAATAATCAGAAATCATGTCCATTCGAGTGAATTCCAGATTTCTCCGCACATGTGGGTCACAGCAATAATGATGTCAGTGTATTCCCATTTTCAAGGAGTTTTATGTCTCCATCCGTTTCCATTTTTGTCGCATAACCTCTGTTGGAAATGAAAAAAAAAATGTTTCTCTGTTTTCCTTATTTGAAAAGGATAACTGCATGGAGTGCCCCTTAGTTACCCTTCTCCATCTTTATCGAAACGAAAGAATCAGAACAAATCTTCATCTTTTGCTGGTTCATCTTTTTAACCCGCAAAAAAAATTCGTTTTTTACGATCCCTTTCTCCGCCTCTCTTATCAATGTTAATGTCCTTTTTTTCCTTTTTTTATTTATTTATGATCTGTGTTCGTTTGAGAACCTATAGTCAGTAAAATTGCATAACTCATCCAGAAGCGCTATAAACAACAATATCTACGGACTATGAAATGTTCATTCCAATTTCTTGAGTTCAGGACTCTGAAAAGTTCTCTCAAAATCAGATAAAATATATTTTATTTTATTTTTTGTCTTAACACACATTTTTGATGTCCCTTATTGAGGGAGGTATGGTTGCTGTTGGGTTCGTCCTTATTTTTCAACTTGGATGCGCGTCTTATCTATATGCTGTTAGCCTGGGCTTCTTCTTCGCCTTAATTTTTTCTGCTGACAATATTAAACTTCTTTTTTGTGTGCGCTAAGCTTATGTTTCACGAGTTTATCCTCGTTTTCGGATGTCAACAAATTTAATAAAAAGGAAAAACGAAATGTAGGTACGACAAACAAAAAATAAATATTTGATGTCCTTTTTTTATGTTTCAATTTAGTGGAAATAGTAAATGTGTGAGAGCTGCTCCCGTAGCGAAGCAAAAAGCGGGCACCAAATGGCAAAGGACTTCATCATTTTTGTTTTGGGTCAATACACTGGTTCGGGCTGGAGCTGAAAGGGAAATAAAAATTCACATAAATCATTGAATAGGACGAGATAATTTATCAGGCTTTTGGTTATGTTGAGTAAATTGATCCGAAGTTGTCGATAACGATCGAATGGAGAGTTTTTGGTGGATGTGCTTTTATTTGCTTGGCTTAGGGTTTGCAATTGCAGATATTTTTTCCAATGGTCAAAGCGAAGACTCGGTGCATTCGAGTTCCATATACCTAACCCACTCTTTTCTAGCCACCTAGACTATGCTCCTTGTGATGAACATAGAATATAATAGGCACTTTGTAGATTGCTTCTTATCTCAAGTTCGAATTTTTTGGGGAAGTGAATTCAAATCTTAGATGGCAAGTTACTTCTCCAGGTTCTAGTAGAAGTTGGGAGCACTACCGGGAACATACAGACATGTCTTATATGAACGAACTTGTTTTTAACGGCAGAAAAGAGTGCCCAACGACCTTTTGCGTCAAAGCTTATTTGGTCTCATCTATACTCTCGTCATAATGGTAAACATGTATACCTTCATCAACGTCTACGAGCCTGAAATACAAGGGTCTCAATGAACGTCTGAAATCGTTTGCCAACGGCCTGATAGGTCCTCGTCAGTGTGGTTTCCTCTTTCCTCTGTACTCCACTTAGGTTGGGTCTACGTGGCTGAAATTCTTCAATATTAGACCTCGCGGGCCCATTGTGCTACCATATGAATCTAGAGTTCTTCCTACTCGTTGAATCTTTGGAGCTTTTAACAAAAAAAAAAAAAAAAAATTCTTTATATCTTTGCTGGCCAGTTCGCTGGTGTCAATGTTAGTAAAGCTCTTGCGTTTTCCTTCTTATGGAGAGCGCAGGGCATGATCATGTCAAATGAGAAAGTGTTTCCTCTTCCTCTTCGAATGCATGCAGCTTTTGCAAAAATGATATGAGAAGACGCCGTAGGGCATAACGTCGTATGAGGCAGTGTCCACACACAGAAAAATAATCCAATGTAAAATCAACACGACAAATTATTGTTTTTACAATGGTGCACAGTTTCTAAATCAACTTTTTTTTTCATTTAGATTTGAAATGGTTTCGTTTTAAATTTATATTTTTAGTGATTATTTTAACAAGAATGCTTTTTGAACTGTCATTATTATTAATTAAGTGTTGATTTTAAAGTATTTCGTTTAAAATTAACTTTAAATCAGATTAAAAAAAAAGTAATCGTGTTAAAATAAAAGGGAATCGTGTCACTAATCGGATTAAAACAGAAAACAAACCCAATGTAAGATCAACACGAAAGATTATTGCTTCTTTAGTATTCAATCAACATGAAATCGTTAGAAAAAAAAAAATCGTCATGTTGAAATAAAACGGAGTCGTGCTAACATTCGGATTAAAACAGAAAATGTAAAATCAAAACGATGAATTATTGTTGCTTTCGTATTCAATCAACATGAAATCGTTAAAAAAAAAGTAAATCGTGTTGAAATAAAACGGAGTCGAGTTGAAATACGCTGAAATTTTCCGACAGACGAAAAAGATCCGTTATCATTTCAGCACCCCTTCTCTGGTTGCATTAATATTTTTGTTTTTCTTTGAGTTTATTTGATTGCGCGTCTCAGCTCAAAAACTGTTTAGTAGCCAATCAACATTAAATCGTTTTAAAACAAAAATGAATCGTGTTGAAGTAAGAGGGAGTAGTGTTCTTACTGCATCAAATCGTGTTGATTTTTGATTAAGATTTGCCAAACGAGAAAAAAAGGTCCGTTATCTTTTCGACCACACCTTGCATGTGTGGTGGCAGTGGCATTCGCATTTTAGCTTTCGGTCGGAAGAGTTCGTTTTAATAAAGTGAAATAAAGTGTTTAAAAGATTATTTGTAATGGATGTACAGACTACAGAGTTATGATTTTGTGTTAAGTGAGCCAGTAACGTATGAAAGGGACGACCAAGGAAACACTATTCTTAATTTGGCATCAGTACCAGTGTTGGACCAAAGCCAAACAAAGTTGGACGAGCTGCTGGATAAATTTAACTTTAAATGCATTTAAAAAAGTTCATGTTTAGCTTAAGAAATCAAATAAAAATTAATAAATTAAATGATATTTCCAATTTGTAATGGAAAAATATATTTTTGAAATTAATGTATTTTAATATATTTTTAAAAGAATAAAATAAAGAATGAATGAATGCAGTGATGACACGTACTCGAGAGCTTATATGCAGTCTTTTTAGAGATATTACGATTGAAACTGGGCCATATCTGTTTGGTGATCTAACAAGTGAGGATGTTATCCCATCTGAGGCATTTTACTTAAACTTGAGTTTATACGTAACGATAAGTTAAGACAAGATAAGTAGAGTAGTTCCATTTTGAGCAAGTTCATCAGCTTTGCAATATCTATGAATGTAGAACAGAAGAAATGAATGTTAAACTGACGTGCCATCTCTGTAAGAAATTATCGACAAGAAGCAGCTAAGGAATTCATGGAGACAGAGGCAATAGATTTGAGGACGTCTTGACTGTCAGAGAAGATGACACATTTCAAATCTTAAATTTTGATGCCTCG
>CAKKXW010000005.1:8398592-8422920 GCA_920937365.1 Sphaerophoria rueppellii
TAAGCAGAACGTCGAGGGTTCGAGTCCTACTCGTGCCCATAGTTTTTATTTCATCTTTCACGGTTACTGCCTCTTGCGAAGAACTGACAAAACTTCCAAGAGTATCATCTGTCATGAAAAAGTGTTTCTCAATTCTGCCGTTCGGAAAAGGCGTTAAATTGTAGGTCCTCTCAATTCTTCACACGCACTTAGAGAATTATTGATGAGAGTAGGCCACTTAGGCCTTGGCTCTTCAAGAGCTGTCACGCCACTCTATTTAGCAAGTTGCTTAGAAGCCATGAAGATGATTCTTGTGAGAAGCTATGGCTACTTGGAAAGAGTTACACATAAGATAGTGTTGAAATTTGTTATGAAAACTTATAGTTAGTATAAAAGAGAAGCCTTAAGGAAGTTGTATCTTGCATGAGATGCTTAGATGTCTGAATCATTACCATCATAATTTTCGACTGGGCCGATGATGTTGCACATTCAAATACCTTAAATTTGCTTAAATTCTTCATGGATACCGTATCACTAAAGTGTCTACATAGTCATTATCTTCAGAAGTTTGAGTCTTCCTATACTTTTTATATTCACAGGAAGGTATGTCGTTAATAATGGAACACAACATCAGCCAAATGGCCGCCACGACCACGCTTACAGAACCATATCCTTTTCATGAAATTTTCCATAACCAAATCGCAAAGTGCCCTATGTCCTCAATAGCGTCACGAATTCCATCTCTGAGGTGTTGAATCGACGCTGGGCTGTTGGCTTAGAACTTATCTTTCACCTGGCCCCCAAAGGAAGAAGTCGCAAGGTGTTAAATCACAAGATCTCGGTGGCCAATTGTGATCTGATCACCCCTTCGAGAGATAACACGGTCCGGAAACTTTTCCCGTAAAAGATCGATGGTTTCATTGCTTGTGTGGCACGTAGCGCCGTCTTGTTGAAAGTAAACGTTGTCCAGATCAATACCATCCAATTCCAGCCATAAAAAATCAATAATCATCTCTCGATAGATCCATTGACCGTAACTGTTGCTCCAGCCTCATTTTTGAAAAAGTAACGTCCAATGACCCCGCCGGACAATAAACCGCACCAAACAGTCACGCGTTGAAGATGGACAGGCTTTTCAACAATAACTCTTGGGTTTTCCGAGCACCAGATGCGACAGTTTTGCTTGTTGACGTAGCCTCCGAGGTGGTAATGGGCCTCATCAGTCAAGATGATTTTTCGATGAAATTCCGGATCATTTTCATGCATTTCAAGGACCCAATCAGCAAAGCCACGACGTTGTTGATGATCAGCCGGCTTGAGTTCTTGTGTTAACTTAACTTTATAAGCCTTAAGACCCAAGTCTTTATGGAAAATACGGTGCAATGACGTTTGTGGAATGCCTAATTCCAAAGAACGACGAGGAATGGACAAACCTGGGTTTTCTTCAACACTTTGGGCTACAACAGCAATGTTATCAGTTGTTCTTGAGCGACATGCACGAGTTTTATTCTTCACATCACTTACTGGTCCCAACAGCTCGAATTTGTCCACCAATTTCTGTATTGCGGTCCGACAAGGTGCTTTACGACGACCCAAAAATGTTTTAGTTTTACGAACCGTCTCTGTCAAATTTTCTAAATTTCAAAGCGTAGTTGAAGCGTGTATCGTTCCGTTTTTATTAATGGTGTAGTTTCTACTTGTCAAATTTCAAAAAATGACAGTTTCAAAAGTGACAGCTACCGAAATAGCGGGCTATTCAAAATAACACCTCTTATTGGAAAACTATTTATTTCTCGCTGTGCACAAGAACTCGGCCTTTCACAGACTTCAACTTGGCGAATTTTACGTCGAGTCTACACCCGTACAAGATCCAACTTACCCAGGAGCTCAAAGTTCATGACGATAGACAACACCTTTTGTTCGCTGACTGGACTTCAAATAACATTTTCCCGCCCTTAATGAAAAACCCTCCACTTTATGAATTAATTTACTGGTAGATGTCCTATTTTGTTCTCACTTCGCTCCTAGTCAGGTTCAGTGAAGTGTAGGTAGCTAAATTTAAATTAGATTAATTACCTTAAAACCATGCATTTTATTCATAAAAATCATAATAAAAAATAATTCGCTACTAAATTTATGACAAAAAACAAATTAAATTCAAAAATTTAAACTGATCGCTCAATAATGAGCTCAATTTCTGTTTATGTGAAAAAAAAACTCATTATTTCGAACTAAATGTGTCATTATACGAAATTCGCTTGATTTTGATGACTTTTATCATCGCACCTTTCAACTTTCGTGCAGTTTTTCAACCAACAAAAAAAAAAAAACAAAAATTAACAAAAAAAAAATAAATAATTAAATTAATTGATTTGACAAGTTGATGTTTTTTCCGCCTATTTTAACTCATTGATATTGAATGTTGTTACGTATGAATAAGTTTTGTTGCTTTTTCACTCTCTACCGCCGCCATTTAATTTGAATTTAAATAATTTATTTCGATTTTGTAAATTGTGCAACACACTCCCTGGTATTCCCTGTTCAGTCGTTCGGTCTGTCCATTTGCGTTCTACTCACTTTGCAATTTACTCGATTGAGTGCACTTTGAGGTAAGGCCATATCGCAAAAATAAAAAAGGAACAAAGGACATTCAAATGGACCTGTCATTCTATATGGAGCGAGATATTGTTGGCATAAATTGTAGTAAGGTGTGTTTGTATGTGTTTGTGCGAAGGTATAAAATGGAAAATTAATTTATGCGATTTATAGATGTGAAGTGGCATAAAATTAATTAATTATTATATACAATAGGACAATAATATGGACATGCCCCAATTGAGGAAAATAGAGAAGGCCCAGATGAGTTGCCTAGTGAATTGAGTGTACGAACGAAATCTATTAAACATTTGAAACAAATTAAAACTGCAATTTATTATAAAATGGCCAAAAAATACAGTGGAGGCTTGATGAATTGAACATGACCTTATCAATATTTTATGCCAAAGGGTGTCCTGGTCTATGCCTATTCTTCTTTCCCAATTTTTGTGATTTTTGTAAAATGAACGTGGTGTCTTAGCTTAATTTTTGACATGGCTTTGCAATCGTTCCTCCTCACAAACGGGTCCAACATTTCTTCGTAAGACATTTCTCTAGAACACGCCTTAAAATGCAGAACTCCCCAAGTACCGGAGCCATTAGTTTGTACTTTAAAGAAAACCGTCTTATAAGGAAATATTTTAAGAGTGAAGATTTTTGCACTTTAGGAATGCACGGAATGCTTTCCCCATCGCCAGGTCCATCGAGCAGGAGTCAGGCCAGTGCAGGTCCTTGTTGGAGTCCATTGAAACTGTTGATGAGTCTGAATAGCAGTCCCGATACCGTAATTTGGCTTGATCCGTTGATCACAGTCAGTCTGTTAAGAACTGAAAATGAAATCTAACCTATCTGGAGTGAAGGAAGGAAGCTTAAGCATGTGAGACCATAAGATCAAAGGCAGTTTTAAACTGTAGGAAAGAATTAAATAGATCTGCCACACTAACCGCGTTAAGCTCTGCTGGGTTCCTGGACATAGCAATATGGAAGGGAACGAAATAGTAGATGAAATAGCCAGGAAAGGGTCAGAAGCAGATACAAAAAGTAGCGACAATTCTGATAGGGGACTACACTTCCCGATTGGGGTACGCAAGAGGAAGATAGACCTTAAATCAAAAGAGAAAATCAATAACTCCTGGAAATCCAGGGACGATTGCGTAATCTCTAGAAGTTTATGGCCTAACACTAATGAAAAGTAAACTCGGTGTATAACGGGTAATTTTTTAGCTGGTTTGGTTTTGGCAACACTGGTGTTGACAGCTGACGTGTGTTTAGTACCTTGTGTCACTGTCAAACAGCTTCAGTTTGGTTTGCAATTTAACCATGGATCGTCTTAAAAACGAACAAAGCTTGCAAATTATTGAACTTTAATATCAAAATTCGTGCTCGGTTCGAAATGTTCATCGCGCGCTGCTTCCATTTTATGGTCGGCATTCTCGACCTTCTGAGCAGTCTATTCGGAAGATTGTGACCAAATTTCGCACCAAATTTACTTTGTTGGACATTAAACCACCAACACGTTTACGTACTGTGCGTAGTGAAGAAAATAATGCGGCCGTATTAGCTAGTGTGACAGAAGACCGCGAAATGTCGATTCGGCGCCGTTCCCAGCAGTTAGGCCTTTGTTACAGCACTACGTGGAAAATTTTGCGGAAGGATTTGGGCGTAAAGCCTTTTCAGATACAGCTGGTGCAAGAACTAAAGCCAGCCGACCTACCACAACGCCGAATTTTTGGTGAATGGGCTCTTGGAAAGCTGACCGAGGATCCGCTTTTTTATCGACAAAATTGTGTTCAGCGATGAGGCTCATTTTTGGTTGAATGTAAATAAGCAAAATTTCTGCATTTGGAGTGAAGATCAGCCAGAAGCATTGCAACAGCTACCAATGCATCCCGAAAAAGCCAATGTTTGGTGCGGTTTATGGGCCGGCAGCATTATAGGGCCATATTTCTTCAAAGACGATGCGAATCGCAGCGTTACTGTCAATGGTGAACGCTACCGAGCGATGATAACAAACTTTTTTTTGCCCGAAATGGAAGTTCTTGACTTGCATGATATGTGGTTTCAACAAGACGGTGCCACATGCCACACAGCACGCGAAACAATGGCGCTATTGCGAGGCGAGTTTGGTGAACAGTTGATTTCACGTTTCAGGCCGGTCAATTGGCCGCCTAGATCGTGCGATTTGACACCATTAGACTATTTTTTGTGGGGGTATGTCAAGGCTAATGTCTATAGGAACAAGCCCGCTTCGATTGACGCACTGGAAGCCAACATCCATGCATTCATTCGTGAGATACCGGCCGATATGTGTGAAAGAGCATGCCAAAATTGGACTCAGCGGATGGGCTACCTGAGACGCAGCCGCGGTCAACATTTGCATGAAATTATCTTTAAACATTAAAACAAACTATCGATTCAAATAAATATTTCATTCATTTTTTCGATTTTTTGTGTTTAAAAAAAAAAAAGTTCTAAACCTCTTAAAAAATCACCTTTTACTATCGCTGAGTATAAGGAACATTAAAATCCAGATAGGTGTACTAACGGGTCATGGCACTATTGACAAAATGGCCAACAAGAAAGGGGCTTTTGCACCCGATTTCTGTAGGAGCTATCAGGATGAGGAGGAAATAGAAACCATTTAACACCTGTTCTGTGACTGTGCGAACATTCAAACTAACCGACTCCGTCATTTCTGGATCAGGTTTGTTGGGGAATTGGATGATCTAGCACAGGTCTCAATGGCAAACATGAGGAAATTTATAGATAGCACAAGCTGGTTCGTTAACGAACCAATCTACGTTAATCTGTAACTTGAAGAGCATCGATGCTAACTTTCATTTTTATAGGGGATCACAATGGACCAGTAGGCCCCCGTGATGTTGCATGTTTCACTCTGTGCACACCTCTTATCACCTAACCTAACTTAACGTAGAGTGAAGGAGACGTTATTTTTTAATCGACCGCGTCGTCGGCTTTGACATCTGAGAAGCCGAAGTCTTCTATTGCTCTTGGAACACTATATCGGCAAGATAGTGATCCAAGTCGATGTTGGCCCCTCGATGCTAGCGTACCAGCTACTAGCGAGATATAGGGAATCTTGCAAAACGCCTCATCGTCCGTTTGGTAATAAATGGTTCCATCAGGGCTTACCGAGGTGGCTTTGTGAATATCCTGTCAAGTTGACTTGGCCCTCATAACGACCATGTTAATGCTGCGCTTTCTATGAATTGTTGTGTATTTTCAGTAGTTTTCGCATGTAAATGATGGATCTGATTTATTGCCTGCATACTGTCTGCCGACATATGTTTGTAATCGTCAAGTGTTCTTCCTGAGAGTTTTTTGCTGGCATCTTGTTCGTAATCTGCTATTTTCTCGGCAGGTCCGTGGAAGTTTATAAGACGGTGTTTGGTGAACATTCCACCACTACAATACAGGTGTGTTCGTTCCAATCCTACAGTTTTTCGAAAGCCAGATGCCTGTTTTTTCACCGTGTCGGTTACTCATCATCAAACCAGTCTACCAGTGTTGCCGGAGATTTTGGATAACCGTGTCCAGTCCATCCACTTTCATGCCCTGAATTTTCGTTTAAATTGTCGAGCTTCTACTGTTTGCAATAAATTGTGTGTCTTTCATTCCCCGAAACACTCACCAAACATTCTCAACATTCCAGCAATAAAGTGACACTAGCCAATGGCTGCTAAATCTATGTATACTGACTGTACTTAAAATTGAAATCCATAGATGACTAAATTAATATTGAAATTCAATCAATTTAAACAACATCTCATTTAAATGTACTCTCGAACGAACACACACAAGCGCAACTGCTTCAAGGATATTGTTAAATTATTATATTCACTAGTCGTTCAACTGAACTACTCTCGCTGCTGCTGCTGAATTCTGTGGACATAATTGACCGATGAAATTGCAATGTACACAAAGTTCATGTCATAAAGAGCCAGGAAAGAGAGAGAGAGAGAGAAAGCGAATGAGCAAGTTTAGTCCATCGAATTATAATTAAGTGAAGTTTGCCAACCCAATTAGGGGTTTAAAGGCAATAATAATATCTAATAACAAAGGATTGCAATTTCCGATTTCGATATAAATGCCAAGTCCAACTGTGCACTGTTTGTTGTTAAGCGATTAGATCTTGCACAGTGTTTAATTTGCTAAGAGGTTTGCATTTTGTTGTGTCCTTGTTTCGTTTGGTCTGTTGATAAAGTCATCCTGTCAACACCTTTTCGAGGGACAAACATGACAGACAAAAAAAATCTTTTTTCTTTTCAATCCAATTTTATTTATTTTTTCCAGTCCTGGTTCTGCAGTGTCCTGTATACTGATGTGTGCACTGAATAAGTTAATGAATTAGGTTAATTTGGCTTAATGTACGATTACACTGAGCGGATTAAAATTGATACCACTCCTTTTTGACGGTGCAGTAGCGGCGTATCCGCTCAATTCAGAAGGACATCAGAATTTACCATCAGTGTATGCTGGCTACCAAATAATCGCTCGCTCGCGCGACAAGATAAGTAAATAATTGAACAAAAAAACAGGAACCAGGATAGGTTCTGGTATGGTACCGATATAAGCAAAACAAAAACGTCCTTTTTTTCGCCTCGTCTGGTTCGTTTTTCGTTCATTTGTCGAATGGCTTGTGGAAATTGTGATCGCATGTGTAATTTGAAACGACAGGATGTTTATACAATTTTGTTTTTTTTGCTCTTTGGTTTTTTTGTAAATTTATTCAGGATTCAGGACATCGAAGAGTTTTCAGCAGATGTATGTTGCCACAGAGATATCCTGTGCAGTTTTTTTTAGGGACACATTGTCATTTTAATAGAGAGAGAGAGCGAGAGAGAAAGAGGATTAATATTACACAAAATTAATAATCTCTTCAATTGCATTGCACTTTTGTCTCAACTGGATCTCTTGTTGTCCTCCGTGACGTTCGTAGTGAATGTGTCCAGTGGGACATGTAATTACTATTATTATTATTACAGGATATACAATTCCTGTGTACGTTTAATATCTCGCACGTAACGACCCAAAACAACGACCAGAACCAAAGCCATCATCACGCACCAGTCGCTAACTATCAACCAGGACCCCGGACACAAGGATTGGCCATTATTTTGTTTGCATTGTTGCCTGTTATTGTTCTTTGTTGATGAATTGACGTGTGTTTGAGGATTTTTTTTGTGTTTTAATACATTTTTACGAAAAAATCACGAAAAGGACATTTTCTGTTGTTTGCAAGGATTTTTTTTGTTTGTTTGTATGTTTGCTACCCTACCCTTCCTCATGTGCAAATATATTTAAATCCGTTGTGTGAAATGAGTGAAACAATCACAGTAAACAACAACAACAACAGGAACAGTGACAACAAAAAAATATCACAAACCAGAAAACTGGCAGGGAAATGTAATATTTAAGCTGAAAGATAAATTTCAGCTGAGCCCATGCATACGAGTGTGTATATTGTTAACAAGGACGAGTACAAGCTGCTACTTTTCGTTTGCTTCGAGATAGGATGTGGACATTGGACTTTGGACATGGGACTCTGGACATGGGACTCTGGACATGGGACTCTGGACACTGGACATAAAAAGTACGATGACTCGCTTGAAGGTGGACAGAATGCGCTTAACTCATGATTTCAGTGGTACAAATTATAGCACTCGGTACATGTTGCTTGTTGGTTGTGGCAACGCATAAAGCCTATGTGACCTCTTTCTTTCCATCTCAACTGTCTGATGGGATTTTGTGTTCGCGAGTCTCGAACTACAATCGCAAAACATATTTATTTTGTGTGTCTTGCACTGCAGTGAGGTTACCTGTCATAAATCGTTAAATGGGATCAAGCTTTGATGATGAAGCTTGAAACAGGGGCTAAGTCGTTGGGAAAATAGCTACAGGATGGTACAATGGGTTATTTTGACACTGACAGCTGTTTACCGCTCGAAATCTTTCTTTTTTTTTTAATAAAGGAAATTTACATATTTTCATTAGTTTCAGTACTCGAATTCAAAAGAAATTTCTTATTTGTTTTTTTCTTGTTTGGAAGTTTTGAATATTTACTAAATCTCGAGGTAATTTATTAATTATTGTCGGCACTGTGTACAGAAGTTTCCGTCTACTATAGGTGTTGTAGTTTCTGGATACTTGAAGCATTCCTTGGGCTCTTTGTCTGGTGTTAACTCCTTGTTGAATTGGATGTATGAAGCGGTTGTCCGCGTAGTACTCGAGGATGGTAGTCATTTTGAAAATGTCATCAACACGAAGGAAATTAAAAATTCCATCACTACTTCGATAACTGCTATTTTTTATTAGTTTTAGGGCTGGGTTTTGGAGTTTTTGTATTTTTTCAATGTGGGTTACTCCAAGCGAGTATTCCATATCCTATTCTCGACTCAAATAAGGCAAAATACACGCATGGAACCGCAGATGGGAAATTGCGAATAACGCTTTCTTCAGATCTGCTCGTAATTTATTGATGTGCTCAGTCCATAAAAAGTTACTGTCAACTACAACTCCAATGCATTTATAAGTTTTAACTAACTCGATGCACTGTTTTGTAGTTAAGGACATGCACCGTTTTCCAAATATATTCGTTTTTATGTTGCTTTTAAATGAGGACTTCGGATGTGCATAATTTTAGTTTTTGTTGCGTTGATGATTAGTCCGTTGTCGTGACACCATCTAACTTACTTACTTACTTACTTAAGATGGCGCTACAGTCCGTTGTGGACTTGGGCCTCAATCAACAGTCTCCGCCAGCTAGCTCGGTCCTTAGCTAGTCGTCTCCAGTTTTGCACTCCAAGTTGATTGAGGTCCTCTTCCACTTGAGTGCGCCACACGAGTCGCGGTCTTCCTCTCCTATGTCCCTCGGGAATAGTGTCGAAGGCTTTCCGGGCCGGAGCATTGGTGTCCATTCGCTCTAAATGACCGAGCCATCTGAGTCTCTGGACCTTGACCCTTCTGGCTAGGTCCATGTCGTTGTACAACCCGTAAAGTTCGCTGTTGTATCTTCTTCGCCATTCCCCTTGAATGCACACGGGGCCAAAGATGATCCGAAGAACTTTCCTTTCGAAACAGCCTAAGGCACTTTCAACCGATTTGGTCAAGGTCCATGCTATGGGATGAGGGTGTTGTATAATTTTACCTTAGTTCCTCGAGAGAGGGCTTTTCCACTCAATAGCTTTCTAAGCCCAAAGAAACAGCGATTAGCAAGAGTTATTCTTCGTCTGATCTCGGCGCTGGTGTTATTGCCCGTGTTTATAGCGGAGCCTAGGTAGACAAACTCCTCTACTACCTCGAAGCTGTATCCGTCTATTGTGACGTTCTGTCCGAGCCGTCGGTGTTGGGTGTCCTTCCTCGAAGACAGCATATACTTCGTTTTTCCCTCATTTACCGCTAAAGCCATTTTTGCCGCTGCTGTCTCTATTCTCACAAAGGCGCCATTGACATCACGCTGTGTTCTTCCCATGATATCAATATCATCGGCGTACGCGAGAAGTTGAACAGATTTTTGGAAGATAATGCCTTTGGTGTTGACGTTGGAGTTCTGCACTATCTTCTCAAGAACGATGTTAAAGAAATCGCACGACAGTGCATCGTCTTGTCTGAATCTTTTTTGACGTCGAAAGATTCCGTTAGCTCGTTGCCAACCTTGATGGAGCAGCGTGAGTTCTCCATCGTCATTTTGCACAAGCGAACGAGCTTGGCAGGGACGCTAAAACTAGACATAGCTTTGTAAAGTTCGTCTCTGTAGATGCTGTCATACGCGGCCTTAAAATCGATGAAAAGGTGGTGGGTATCGATTTGGAGTTAATAGGTCTTTTCCTGGATCTGCCGCGTCGTGAAAATTTGGTCGATGGTTGACTTTCCTGGCCTGAAGCCATATTGATAACGACCAATCAGATTGTTGACGAAAGGCTTCAGACGTTACCATATCACGGCAGAGAGGATCTTGTAGGCGATGTTTAGTAGACTTATTCCTCTTTAGTTGGCGCAGTTTAGAGAATCTCCCTTTTTCAGGATCGGGCAAACAATGCTGAGGTTCCATTCATCGGGCATGCATTCATCTGACCATATCTTACAGATGATTTGGTGCATGCTCCTATCTAGCTCGTGGCCTGCTGCTTTGAACAACTCAGCAGCTAGTCCATCTGCTCCAGCGGCTTTGTTGGATCTCAGCCGTGATATTGCGGTTTTCGCTTCTTCTAGGTCGGGTTCGCGGAATTGTTGGCTATCATCGTGTCCGATGAAAGGCTCCTGTCTGACGGCGGTATTTTGTTCGTCGTTATACAATCTACAGAAGTGGTCTCTCAAAATCCCCAGCTCTGCAGGCATCGGTTCTTGCTCGATGACCTTGAGCCAGCTGTTTAACCTTTCGATAGAATTCCAAATTTCATTCCTGCTGTAAGATCTCTCAACATCCTCGATCTGACGCTTCTCGTGCTCTCTCTTTTTTCGCCTGAGAAGCCGACGTTCCTCTCCTCTTTTGCTCGTAGAGCTCACAAGCAGCTCTTTTCCTTCTATGCAGCGCCGCTTCGTATGCCTCTTGCTTGGCTGCTGGCGTCATCCAGGGATGGGTTTTACGTTTATTGGAGACGTTTCGCACAGAAGTTGACTTTTTATAAATTTCTTGCATCTTGCTATGCAATTTTCCATACATACACTCAATATCTTCTTCATCTAGCACATCTTTCCAATCTTCTTCTTGAATTAGCTGGTTTACTTTCGAATTTCAGACTTATTTTGTTTGTTACTTTTAGTTTCATATTTTTCGAAGTACAGTGTCCTGTAATGATCTGAGATATCACTTTCAATCACAAATGAATTCAATTGGTTCTTCACTCCGCTGACTAGAATGTGATCGATTAATGTCTTAGTATCCCTTTTAGGATCTACTCGGTTGTATTCTGTTATGACATTTATCAATCCCATCGATGCTAACATTTCTTGATACAGAATTGAGCTGGAATCTTTCATATCAATATTTATATCGCCCAAAACAATGATATTTTCGTTTCATTTTTTATTTTCAAGCTTTTTTTCGAATAAATGCGGCTTTACTGAAGCCCGGCGGTCTGTAAACTGCAACGATATTTGTTTTTTTCCTTACCCTCGGTTAAAAGAATTTTAATGTTTTCGAAAGATACTGTCGACAAATGTATCCGAATGTCTAGCTGTCAAAATGGATTTTTGTTTAAATTTTGAAATTGCGATTAGGTCACCGTTCGCAGTGACATCTATTGGAAAGTAGTGGATCTAATAACCCTAATTTTTCTCTTACAAAATTGAATTAGTTCCGCTATTTTCCGATAGATGGCGCTGCAATCGGTGGGAGAAAATCACAATTTACAAATTTCCGCAAATGAGCATTGTTCCAGCCAACGAAATGACCGAGGTGTCATTATGACGGCTTATGAAAATCCCATCAAATTTAAAAAACATTCAACCTAACATGGATAACATGTTTTTCCGTCAGCTAGTGTTTGGCCTGGTTTTTTGGTTTCCCGTTGAAAAATGAGCTTTTTCCATCTGCACTAATTCATTTATTTTCCTCTTTTTCTTCCCCTAACTTCTTGTCGGTTGAATCCTCCAACACCAAACATCAAAATGTAAAAAACAAGTTACGGAAACACAACTCATCATCCTAGGCTTGAGGGGTTTGAATTTGACATTTGTATTGTTTTTTTTTTGTTCTAACTTGTAGATCCTAGCTGCATGCATGCCGTCGCCCTCTTGTGAGGCACCCATCCTAAACAACCATATGTAGCTCACCTCCCTAGAAGGTTTGCTGAAGAGAGATGGTGTTTTGAGGGCTCGGAATGTATTCCAATTTATTTGTGCTTTGTTTTTATTTTTTTTTCATTTAGAAAAATTTCACTTTGACTGGTCGAGCGCAATTTTTCATACGGAATTCCGAGGTTTTTTGTCGTGTTACTGACCACTCTTTTGTACCTACGCAATAACCAAAAAATGTCAATCGTCGTCGTTAGACTTGGTTGTTAATGTTTTTTTTGTGTTTTAATAAATGACCTTCATGAAAAATCATGTCGGCTTTTTTTTTAACCATTTGTTTAGGCCTTTACAAGCCCTTGACGAAGTGGGGAAAAAAATAAGCAACAAGAAAAATGGTTATTCATAAAGCAAGGTTTTTTATTTGCTTAAAGAAGTTAACCAGTTTTTTTCTTGTTAGAGTGTGATGGGAGATTTCGCAAACCATATCCTTGTTTGTAATCCATAATCAAAAACGAAAGCAAAGCAAAAACTCATCAACAAAAACTGAAAAAGAAAATGATTTATGACCACCAATGACCGAAATTGACAAACACAAAAAAAGTTGTTAGTTTTTTTGTTTTTTTGTCGACTGTAACTCGGCTGTACAATTTTGACATGTATTGGTTTTCGTTCCGGACAAATGAATGAAATATTTTCATTTGATAGTAATATTTGTACAAGGATATTTGTTTTAGAAAAATCGGTTGAAGCAACAACAGCGTTTTTGACAAAAAAAAAAAAGCAACTAAAGGTAAAGTGTGATGGCTTTCATTAAAATGCATTTCAAAGTTGTTTTAGCAAGTTTTTGTCTATTTTTGACGAGAAAAACACGATTCAACTCAAAGCACTCATCTGTGACGAATATTTGATGCATGAAAAGTAATTAAGGAATGGAATTGTTAAAATATATTTTCATGTGAAAACAAACAAATAGATTTTTGTTTATTAAGAGATGGAATTTTAGCAAATCAGATGAAAACCTGCTTACAATATTTCAGTCGTGAATCAAGCGATTTATAGTGCTCGTCGTCAAAACCAAGCGCTTTGGTATCCGCAGTTTCCTAGAACTTGTACCTGAGGTTCGGTCTGCCTGGTCGTCTCTGCTAAGAGAAGATCTTTTTGGTTGTCGCGGTGTTATCAATATGTCTCGATGTGGCCTAGCCGATGAAGTTCTCTTCTTCTGAGCTTATTGTATTTAATCCACAACTTGGTACAGCTCGCCCAGTTCGTGGTTGAATTCTCTGTTCTCTCCATTTTTCCTCGTCATAGTAGACACTTTGTTCTTGGAGAAGAGTTTTAACTCTAATTGTTCAGTCAAACCCAAGTAACAGTGGCTCGTTTAGGAAATTCTTCGTTAGATCTCTATCGAGGTCTCTTTTATGGGATTGATATTAGTATAGGTAAACTTCTTAAGTCTTAACCACGTCCAACTTGCTGCTACCAACAGTGGCGTTTCGTCCTAGTTAGCGGTGGCCAAATATTCAATTGTTTCTAGATGGCAAGTAAAGGGTTTTTCAATAGGGGCGCTACAAAAGTTTTCTTAAATAAAACGGTTCTGGATATCAATGAAATTCTTTATTCCTGTGGAAGTACATTTAATGCCATTATGTATGGAACTCGATTTCTTTTGCATGGCCACCACGGGCACGCTTGTAGAAGTCCAGACGCTGAACCCAATTTTCGACGGTTTTTAAGCATAAATCGGATACTGCTGCAATTTCACGTTCGATATTCGTACGAAGTTCATCAATGGTCGCTGGCTTGTTGGCATAAACCATAGATTTGACGTAGCTCCACAGGAAATAGTCTAACGGTGTTAAATCGCATGAACGAGGCAGCCAATTCACGGGTCCATTTCTGGAGATAATGCGCTCATCGAACTTCGTTCTCAATAATTCGATTGTTTGGTCCGCTGTGTGACATGTGGCACCGTCCTGTTGAAACCACATATCGTCCAAGTCCATATTATCCAATTCATTCCAAAAATAATCGGTAAGCATTGAGCGGTAGCGATTCCCATTCACAGTAATGTGCCGGTCTTGGTCATCACAGAAGAAATACGGCCCAATGACACCACCAACATGTAAACCGCACCAAACAGTCATTTTTTCGGGATGTAATGGTGCCTCGTGAAGCACATATGGATTGCTGCCTGACCAATAGCACATATTTTGCTTATTGACGAAGCCATCCAGCCAAAAATGAGCCTCATCACTGAAGATGATTTTTCGATGAAAATCCGGATCATTTTCAAGTTGTTGCTCAGCCCAATTCAGGAACATATGACACTTCTGGTGATCAAGCGGCTTCATTTCTTTAGTCAATTTGATCTTGTAAGTATGTAGGCCAAGATCTTTTCGCGAAATTCGCCACAACGACGTCACAGAGATGCCCAACGCTTGAGAACGACGTGTGAGAGACTGATTTGGGTCTTCCGCAATTGATGCGCTAGCGGCTGCAATATTCTCGACACTACGGGCACTTCTTTGTCTCACTGGCACGGGAACATTTTGTACTGAGCCTGGGGATTCAAATTTTTCCACTAGACGCTCAATTGTTGATCTGGCAGGACGATTATGACGACCATAAATTGTACGTAGCGCTCTTAAAGTGTTGACCACTGACTACGAATTTAGGTAGTAAATTTTAATAATTTCGACTCGTTGTTGGATCGTATACCTTTCTATGGTGAAATGGCAAACCATACTGAAGAGAAATGTCAAGAGAGCTGTAAAAAATATGGCGTCGTTTGCTGTCCCTATTGGTCTACTTTTGTAGCGTCCCTATTGAACAACCCTTTAGATGTCCTCATTCATTTTATGACCAATGAGTTTTGCCTGTTCTTCAGTTGCTGTGAAGCCTTCAACCACAGCGACTAATGAGCAATGATGTCTATGTCATTAGCATAGCCCAACGCTGGAAGGGTTTGTTTAAGAAAGTGTATTCCGTGCTCAAACCTCTATTGCACACTATCTGCTCTACAAGTATGTTGAAGAAATCGCCTGAAATGCTTGGAATAATTCAAATTAACTTACTTATTTACTTATCCGGCTCACAATCCATGAAGGATCTCAGCCTGAGATACTGCAGCCTTCCATTGTGAACGGTCCCTCGCATGCACTCCCCAGTCGCCGAAACCAAGCTCTCTGGCATCCGCAGTCATTTTGTCCTTGTACCGTAGGTTCGGTCTTCCTTGTCTTCTCGAACCAGGGGGCTGGGATGAGAAGACTTTCTTTGCTGGAGCGTTGTCGTCCATACGCTCTATGTGGCCGAGTCAATGTAGTCGTCTTTTCTTGGCATTCTGGACTACATCCACATCTTGGTAGAACTCATACAGTTCTCGGTTGAACTTTCTTCTCCGTTCGCCATTGTCGCATATGGGACCAAAAATCTGTCGAAGAATTTTTCTCTCGAAATTACCCAGTTTCAATTCTCGTTTTTTACCTATCTTCCAGCACTTGGCGTCGCGTCGTAGAGTCGGACTGGTAAAATCAAAGTTTTGTATAGCAGACACTTTGTCATTCGAGTGAGGAGTTTTGAACCCAGTTGACCAACCCGAAGCAGCAGCGGTTCGCTTGATAAATTCTTCTAGGGATCTCCACTAAGGTGTCATTTGTGGGATTGATGTTTGTTCCAAGGTAGGTGAACTCCTTAACTATCTCGAAATTGCTGCTATCAACAGTGACGTTTTGTCCTAGGCGGTGGACAGATGTTGCTTTGTTTGTTGATAGCATGTACTTTGTTTTGTCCTCATTCACTTCAAGACCAACGAGTTTCTCCTGTTCTTCAATCGCTGTGAATGCCTCAAACGCAACTCTCTTGGATCGACCGATGATGTTAATGTTGTCCGCATAGTCTAGGAGCTGGGTTGACTTGTTGAAGATAGTGTTTTCCGTGCTCATACCTGCCTTGCGCACTTTCTGCTCCAGGACTATTTTAAAGAAGTCAGAATACAACGCATCTGCTTGTCTAAACCCTGCGCATGTTGGGAATAACTCGGATGAGCTGTTACCCATTTGCACACTGCACTGCGTATTGTTAAGCGTCATGCGGCACAGTTGGATCAGTTTGTTCGGGATCCCGAATTCAGACATCGCCATCATAAGCTCTTGGCGGTTGATGCTATCATACGCAGCTTTAATGTCGATGAAAAGATTATGGGTTTCGACTTGAAATTCGTTGGTCTTTTCCAGGATCTGCCTCAGTGTGAATACTTGGTCTATCGTTGTTCTGCCTGGCCTAAAGCCACACTGGAAAGTGCTGATTATTGTGCTGCAGAAAAGTTTAAGACGCTCACACAGTACGTTGGATAGGATTTTGTATGCAACATTAAGCAGGGATATGCCACGGTAGTTTTTGCATGACATCGGATCGCTTTTTTTGTAGATGGGGCATATGGAGCTTATCAAAGTCAAATTTACCAAATCAAAATTTTGAAATGTTTTTAAAACTTAACTTACAATTCCACTGATTTTTCACAATTCCATACCACTTCCAAAAACGTCCGTGTCATTGAACTTCTCTTTTTAAACCACACAAAACGCGAACCTCTTCCTCCCCATTTTCGAAATTAATTTCCCACAAGCGTCAAAACTCCATCCAATTAAAATTTCCCATCAGCCTACTTCCTAAGCAGACAAAACCAAAGCAAAAAAAAAATCCTGAACCAACAAAACCTCTATTCAAAAGTTCATTGTTGTCATTTAATATCCTTACGCATTCATCTCACTTTAATAATTCAATTATACCGACAACAATAACAAAAACAACAAAAACCGACATTGCCTTTTATCTCGCTTATCATCTGTTTTAAAAATTTAAAACCATTTTTCTGTTCTTCTCAGAAACCTCATTAATCTCACGTCTCATCCTCCAGCCGCTCTCTCTCTCTCTCTCGCTTTCTCTTTCTCTGCCACACCCACACTCCATTAAAATGTACTAAAATTAGACGTTATTATTCTCCTAGAGTGCTGTTTAGATGGCAAAAAAAAAAATTCACAAAAAGTTAAACATCAAGTTTGAAAACCCGGCTCAAGGACATCATCATCAACCCTCGTCAAAGCATACCACACACACTCAGACAATGAGTAAAAGGCGCTATGAGAAGAAGTAATTTTGAAATCATAAATCTGATTAATTACCGCAAAGATGAGAAGGATAAATATTTAATTAGGTATCTTGTCTTGAAGAAGCCTTCACCACACATCGCCACATAAGTACAATATCCTTTATACCTCGCCCGGCTGCAATTCAAAAGTCTAAAGTTGGTGCTCTATTATCGCCGATGTCGTCACTGTCATCATATAAAAGCTCCTCACTGCCTCGATCTTGTGTTATTTTCCACTTTGAATCTTACATATGAGTGGATACACTTCAAATGAATTATTAAAGGATTTCTTTTTCCACTTGAGTATGTCCTTTTTTTGGCTCTTGTTTTTTTTTTTTCTTGATTTTTCTCTCGAAAAAAATATGGTTTGGCGCTGGCACTTCAGATAGGATATGACTGGGCGCAATTTTCTTAATTGTGTCGTCGTGTCGTTTCTGCACACCATAAGGACCAAAACCAGGACCTCAACATAATGGTGAGTGTATGTGTGTATGTGTGTGTGTTCGACTGTTCAACGTTCAACCTCAACCGCGGAGCTAAGCATCATCATCACTCAGACTTAAAGTGCCACTTTTACATGTTCATAATTTCATTAAGCTTCCAGCTCGTCTCTCTGGCTCTGTTATGGGAAGCTCACAAAATGATGGTAACATATCATCTGTTTGTGAGAGAGAAAAGAGTCTTCTCTATATATGGTTTTGGCTTTGGATGTGCTCGCTTGATATCCTTTGAAAGAAGATGTGTAATTTTTTGTGTTCGTTCGCGAAAAACTCACTGCGGGCAATTTTAATGGAATCCCATTTCGGTTAATTGCCGCACGGATGAGATGAGTTGGTTTTGGAGCCAAACCCGACTCACAGAAGCTCACACAGGACTATTTTGTGCTTCCACACAGCTGGATCAGGGGACTTGCACACGGCAGTCCGACCGACCGACCGACCATCACAGTGGGTAGGAGTATAGTGCCCTACGGGAAATATGCTGTTCCGTTTTATACTTCTGGGTCCTGTGTGTAAAAATGGGCAAGATTTAATTTTTTTTGTTGTACCTCCTGATAGGTAGAAGCTATAGTAGACAAGGGGGAGCCATTGTGCATTGTTTCTACTTTTTGTTTTGTATTTTTTGTAAACGTCTACTCTAGCGGGCAAGAAGATAAGCAACTTAATTATTATTATTTCTTCTTTTTAGCTGACGCGCTTCTGATGAGACTCCTGCCAATTATCATGCTCAAGGCAGGACTCCTTTACATTGTGGCCACTAAAGAGACCCTTCTTGTAATGGAGAAAAATGTTTATCTATACGTATAGACACATCCTTGTGTATCTACCGAGATGCAAGCTGGGGCTTATAATAAGTTCACAACGAAGAGATATTAATGAAAATTAATTTATTTTTTTCTCATAAAGGATAATGCAAACAAATTACATCCTTTAGGTATTCCTATACATGCTTAAATGTTATGTAAATAATAGAAAATAGAAATGGAAAAGCAGAACTTCTTCAAATAGACAATAAGAGCAAAATTGACTTGCTTTTGATGTTCTGTTCTTTTATGGTATCTGCATTTAAATTATTTCCAGACAGCTTAACTTAAAATTGGTTTCGGATGATTTTTGCAAATTTTTCTTTCATTTTGGAGTGGAATTTAAATACAATTTTTAAAGGATCCTTTTGCCTAAAATTCTGATAACCAGGGATGAAGTCGCAGAAGTGAGAAGTTCACTGTGGCGTATACTTGCTTTTGTGTTGTTTTCCAAGTTGCACAATAAGAAAATAAAGAATAACAAATTTATTAGAATTGCTCTTACAGCCAAGCTGTTTCAAAACATCACTTAGACCTACATTACTTGTTATTTAAATAACTAACTTATTTATGGTGGAGCTACAGTCCAGGTCGGACCAGGGCCTCACCCATCAAACTTCTCCTGCCATTTCGGGGCCTAGCGAGCTGTCTCCAGTTTCGCACGCCAAGTTGGTTCAGGACCTCTACCACCTGTGTACTCCACCTGAGTCGCGGTCTTCCGCTTCTTCGACGTCATTCTGGGTTGGATTCGAAGACTCTACGAGCCGGAGCATTCCATTCGCTAAACATGACCCAACCATCTAAGTCGTTGAACCTTAACTTTTCTGACTAGGTCAGTATCGCTCTACAGCTCGTACAGATCTGGATTGAATCTTTGTCTCCATTCTCCATCAATGCAGACAGGACCAAAAATCACTCGAAGAATTTTTCTCTCAAAGCAGCCCAAAGCGTATCCGTCAGTTGTTGTCATTGTCCATATCTCTGCACCATGCATGAGGACCGGGATGATGAGGGTTTTGTAGAGTGACACTTTCGTTGCTCGGGAGAGGATTTTACTACTCCATTGCCTTCTAATTCCAAAGAAGCAGCAATTGGCAAGGGTGATTCGTCGTTTGATTTCAGCGCTGGTGTTGTCTGAATATATAGCGGATCCTGGGTAGACATGTCCTTAACTACGTCGAAGTTAAGTCTGTCTATACTGACGTTGGCTCAAAGATTTTCCTGGCCTCCGTCCCAAGCCTCACAAACGCCCCACTGTCATCACGCTGTGTTCTTCCAATTATGTCAATGTCGTTTGCATATCCTAGTAGCTGGACGGACTTTTAAAAGATTGTGCCTTTGGTGTTGAAGTTGATGGTACAGCGTGAGTTTTCCATTATCATCTTACACAGATGGACGAGCTTATCTGGGATGCCAAAACTAGACATTGCACTCAATGTAGACGCTCTATAGACGCTGTCCTTGAACTTTAAATCGATGAAAAGGTGGTTGGTATCGATTTGAAGTTCCTGGGTCACCTCTAAGATCTGCCGTAGAGTGATCGATGTTGGACTTTCCGAGTCTGAAGCCACACTAGTTGTTGAAAGTTGAAAAGCTTCAAACATTCACACATCCTGGCAAACAAGATCTCTTAGGTGATGTTAAGAAGACTTATTTCTTTGTAGTTGATGCAGCTGAGGGGATCGCCTTTCTTAAGGATCAGTGATGCGATGCTGAGGTGCCCATTCGTCGGGCATGCTTTCCTCTGACCAAATTTTGCAGATGAGCTGGTGCATTCTCTTAACCAAATCATCTCCAGTTGCTTTGTACAGTTTGGCGGCTAAGCTGTCAGCGGCTTTGTTCGACTTAAGTTTAGATATCTTCGCCAATGGGGCGGGTGGCTGGACACCCAAATTGAATGATTCTGTTCAGCTGGTGGAATTTTGCTCGTCATTGCCATTTTACTGCTTGGAAAAGTGGTTTTTCAATATCCTCAGCACTGACTGTGGTTCCACTATAATTTTCCAATGCTGATCCCTACAGGCTTCGGTTCGGGATGTAAAACCCCTGGTGATTAGTTTCACCTTTTTGTAGAACTTTCGAACCTCGTTCCTGTTGTGACATCCCTCTTTCTCCTCGATCGCGTGCTTCTCGTGCTCCTTTTTTTTCTTTCTGAGAAGTTTGTGCTTCTCTCTCCTTTTCTACTCGTAGAGCTCGCTAGTGGCTCGAGTTCTTCTTGGCAACGCCGCCGCTTTGTATGCCTCTTGTTTAGTACTGACAGAAGTAAGAAAGATTTACCGTCAGCACCTAGCAATTAGGCCTTATCTGACGTTGGACCTATTCACACTGTCGGCGTGATAATTTCCAACCGAAGTCAGCAATGTCACTATGTCTTATTTAAGAGGATACTAAACCTCTTCCTGATGATCCACTTGAGTACAAGAGCACACGTCAGAGGGACACCGCTCACCCTCTGTCAAGTATATCCTCATTGATCGAAGGTATGATTCCAGCCAATCAAGGGACACACCCAACAGGGCGTCTAATTTCATTAACGTTTATCCACGTTCAATACTCGTTGATCGTAATTTCCTCATTTTATATATCCTTAGATATATTATCTTTTAAGGATCACATTAATCTTCATCATGCGTCCTGCTTCAATCCGTCAATTCCATTAGACTAAAGCTGCCTACGTCCACAGGTTCATGCCAATAAATTGACAAGAACCTCTCAGAGGCACCGCAAGAAGGTGTAGGTCAGCACGTTCACTTATTGGGGAATATGTACTCGGAAACATGTTTCCTTTCTAAATTTCCAGGTCCATGATTTTACCTCCAGTTAGTACGAACAGGAAAAGATGTTTGTCCGCAGTTTCCGATGGTATGGTGTAGATTTTTCTTTTGATGCGATTGGTTTTCGAAGAGCAAGAACTACCGCCCCAAGCCGACGTTATCTAGCTGTGCCGATCCAAGCAAACCGCAGCAAAGTCATTCTAGGAAGAACTGTTCCAAGCATTGTTTTTTCTTTTAAAGAAGTTTTGTCAGAAATGAAACATTCACCACATCTTCTGAAAGCATGCTTATGTACTGGTTCCCATCGGCACTAAACTGATTCATTCTGCACTAATTTTAATTGACAAGCAGCTTGAATTGTACAACGAAACAAGGAAAAATTAAATTTATTTACAAGTCTTATTATATACTCGTTATCCACTCTAATGAAGCAAATTTGTTCAGACATTTTGGTGTCTAGAGGCCTAGGTACATGGGCATGGGTGCATGAAGTTAATTGTTATGAGGATTGGTGAGATGCGCTATCACTGGATCCTATATTATCCAAATAATCCTTGAGCTTTTGCCCTGGTGGTTTTAAGCAAGGTCTTTCAAAATTGGAATAGCATTATTTGCTATACTGTGCTTGCTATTTCGATGCGGCTTTCACCGTCTTGAAAGGTGATGATATTTCCAAAACATACTTATCTTTTTCATTCTCAACTAGTTGTGGAAGGATCATGTTTTGAGAAGAAGGCCAAGCTTCAAGGTCAAACACTCTGAACCTTTGTATTTTGGCTACGTCAGGCAGAACGCAAAACTCTCTTCACTTCGGACAAGACGCAGAAGTTTGGTTTATGTCGTTAAGTCTGACTTATCTGAACTGAAATAAACTTTAAGCATCAGAATTTCTTTTCAAGGCGACGGAATATGTTTGAGTAAATAGCATTTCTCTCATTCCGATGATATACATGACTTATCGTGGCCTTGTGCAGTTCTTCAGCCTTAGACAAAGAACTGACAAGAAACGACTGAACTATTATTTCTACATTATAATCCTTGCATTTGTTTTTGAAAAATAGTTAAAAACTTCATTGCCATGTCAACTTTTTCCCCCTGCTTCTTTTGTGAGCACACAAAAATCCATTAAAATAAAACCACTTAATTGCTAACATAACATTGAAAAACGTTTTCTGTTATTTTCTTTGAAATTATTTTAAACACGACAATTAAAAGTTAAAAAGCTCAAAACGTCTAAAGCATGCAAACGTTATTAAAATAATTACGAGACGCAGAGTACATAAATCATTTTTTTTTTCGAAACAAGAAAAAAAAAACACAAAAGGATCGCTTTAAATACTCAGTCGAAATGCATTGTTTTCAGGAGGTTGCTTGCTCATTCGTTTTGGTTGGATTTCAATTATTCTACACACACGACAAACTCAACCTCAAAAAATACAAAAAAAAAAGAATACACATTCTCGAAAGTCTTAACTTAATAAAAAAAAAAGAAAGTTAAAACTAGACATTCGTCCCATATGAAAACAAGGTGACCATTCCAAATTATAAAATTTTCAAGAAAAAATTGCTAAATTAACCTGTCTCAGAATTCTGCAGATGGTCACCACATTTTCAACCAAAAATTCTTATTTAAACAAAGAATCAGGATCACGAATGTTTTGTTTGTCCCGTGAATAGAAAACAACTTCTTTTGTACACGCAATTTATTTTTTGTTTCTGTCTATTTATGACCGTTTAAAATTCTGTAGCTGGTAGTGGTATAAGGTCTGGTGTATGGTGCGGTGGTGACCATCAGCCATGACAAACAAAAAAGACGAAAACAAACCGCTCGCCGTAACATGAGTGAAAAACCAACGAACAATGAAAAGGACATTATTCGAAATGGGGCTAGCGCAGTGACTCGAGCCTACATAATGCCGTTTTGAACGTGCAGGGATTATGTTGCATTAAGTAGAGTAAAAAGTGACACACATGATAACACCGGGGAATAGAATTTATGTTTTAAAATAGGTTAAATGGACTTTGTTTTGTTATTAACTTTTATTGCTAGAGTGATGTAAACATGCTCGGCAACAATAAGTATCAAGAGAATAAGGACACTTTGGTGGTGCGATGATGAGTGGTCGGAAAAAGATGAATAGAAGATTCTTCAAGTTGATTTGAAAATGTTTGCAACGCTAGAAAACTACAAGAGGAAATAAAACCCAGTCGAATGTTGCTTAGTGTCGAATGGTTCTCTCAGCCATTCTTTGAACTATATCCTCTAACTCAGTGACGGGCAGACTTGGTTCAATTTTGGTGTCTTTGAATCAGATTTTCCCTTAATTTACTGAATAATCTCCTTTGTCCTTCCGTTTCCGAGACCTGTTGTTGCTTCGCAACACCACCGCCGAGACCAGACGAAGAATACTTACTTACTTACTTATGGTGGCGCTACAGGCCAGGTCGGACCAGGGCCTCACCCAACAAACTTCTCCAGCCAGCTCGGTCCCTGGCTAACTGTCTCCAGTTTCGCACGCCAAGTTGGTTCAGGTCCTCTACCACCTGTGTGCTCCACCGGAGTGACCGGACATCGCGGTGGTATTCATTCATTCATTCATAAGAAGCAGACCAGAGCCGCCACCACAACGCTTCGTTGTTGTCCAGAGCCTTTGCCTTCCTGTTTCCTCTAATAAGTCATTTAATTCCCTTTTAGACTAAGTTTCTGTGGTTTTAACTTGGTTCAGACGGGCAGTGACTCAATCTCCTATATCAAGTTTCTTACCGACTCTCTTG
>CAKKXW010000005.1:8429097-8469512 GCA_920937365.1 Sphaerophoria rueppellii
TTCCTCTTAAAGGTTTTCCCTTTAAATTCCAAAGGTAATTCTTCACACCGCAAACTACATTCTGGAGCACACCATTTTTGCCTCAAATCACACAAATTCTTCCTGCTCGTACCAAAATCCATCGTTGTATGTATGTGTGTGCCTTAATGCACCATGCAGTGAGTTCAAAATTCCCAGTGCTGGCTGGTGGGTGACATGAGTCTCACAACAATTTCCTTTAGTCTATCCATAACAATAGACATCTGCAAGAAAAATGAACAAAAAAAAAAAACATCAGAAAGGAATTCGTCATCCTTAGAATTTAAGAACACACAAATACAACCACACACAGAGACACCATATCGTGACGAGTAAACTATTAGAGATAGGAATGTGGAAAATGCAAGAAACCATATGTGTTCGCATTGTTCGTTCGTATTGGGTCATGATAAATGAGTTTTATTGAAAATCGCTAAAGCGAATTGATGCGGAATACGTAAAGCCACCATTTTACATCCTCTTCTTCTTCCTCTTCTTCGACTTCGACTTCGACTTCTCTTTCTAACTTCGGTTCCGTTCTTTGCTCCGAATAATTCCCTCTTGTCGAGAATATGGTTGAATAACAGATCGGTTCGGAGTTTTTAGTTTATGGCTTTTTGGGTCTGGAAGTTCTATTCTTCTAATTTGTCTCTGTGTTGGTCATGGGTGTGTGTATGTGGGACTAAATTGTCGTCAAGGAAGAATAGTGCATCGTCGTCGTCGTCGCTGTTGTCGAAGTAGAAGTCCTCATCATTGCAATCCTTTCCTCCCCAAATTGTCGTGCAAATCTCAAAGACGACGATGTAACCACCACCACCGCTGAACGGCAAGAAGGCTTCATACGTCAAGAGAATATGGCATCGGGTGTATTATAGATGTCAGGGGGCCTGGGAAGTGCATTTGTTATACCAACGACATCTATCTTGTTTTTGTTTTTGACATTCCAAAGGAATTTCACAGTATGCGAGTGAATTGCATATATCGATGTTGTATGCCAGAATCACGATGAATAGGTGAAGAAGTTGGAAGTGATTTATTATTTTCAACTTGAATTCAAGGATTTGGAAAGTGATGGGCTGGGTATGTCGTTGGAATGGAAAGGGTTGGCTAAGGTCCATTTAATTGGGAAGGAATATGTCAAATGAAATTTACTGCAAAATGGAAGATTTTCTTCTGGATTGAATTCGAAGTTGACAGATGAAAATAAGATCATTTTGATGTTTTAAAAAAGTGCGCCATTTTTAATGTCGGTATCTTTAACTCAAATAACTCCCACATCAATCAACCGACAGACTTAAATAGACATGTTTTCAAACTGTCAGTTTTTCACAATTTTAATGACATTCATGCTTTTCTTCACATGTCAGTTATATTCGACACATCACTTCTCCTTTCACAAAAACCACATTCTATTTAAATTCAGACACCTTGCTCCTCTTCAACACCACAAATACTTATTGTCGTCTGTCGAAAATTGGATATTTCTCCGAGAGGTACACATTATCCAACATAAACAGACAGACAGGGTCGGTAAGATGGAAATCCTTACCAATTCGACAATTTCATCCTAGCAAATTTACTGTATGCCATTTAAGTGGCACACAATATTGTGCCCGTTCCCTTGCCGCAACCCACTCATAAATTGGCAACATAAATGGCCAAACAAGATTCCCATCTTAAGCAGCTGTAAAAGCGTACAGGATTACAAAATAAACAAGGACATTCCTGCTAAAGCTTCTTTTCGGTATAGATATGTACGATATGACCACAATTCTCTGCCCATCTTTTTCAATCCATATTATATCTTTGCTAATTAAAAATTCGAATAAATAATGCAGAAGAGATTTGTGCCATATCCTTTTTGGATGTCTAATATTCAAACTAACATGCACACACACACACCCACATAGCTGGTCGAAGGAGAAAATGAGGACTTTCAAAAAGAGTTAAATCCATAGGAAACCTTTTTGAACCATGAGTCCTGTTGGTATCTTTGTACCTCCTCTATAAAAGGATCCGGCATTTCTCTAGCAGAATATTATGTTGGAATTATTATTATGTGCAGTTCCATTAACCGAATCCAACAACAACAAAAACAAGCAGGAGAGTCGAGCAAACGCGTTTCTTCGTTGTTCAGGACCTAGAGTGAGTCAACAACAAAATCCATGCAGTGGCGACTTAAGAAGAGACCATCAGAGGAACATACAAGGTAAATAGTTCCATCAGCCTTATCCGGATGGTTGAGTTTTTGGCATACATTCGACAACAATAACCGACCGAGGACTACGATGGACACAACGTTTGTGTAGAGTTTTGTATGTAATTTGCTTTGGGGTGTCCTTTAATCGATGCTTTGGACACATCTGCGTTTTCTGATACGAAAAATATGTCCATGTGAGGGGGTTGACGTGGTGTAGGGATATAAGGATTGTATTTTATGCGTATGGAAGGAGTAAATAGGATAGCACAAAAAAATTGCTATGCTTGTCGGTCTAGCGATTTTTAGTATTTTGTTACATCTGGTCGGAAACTGAAAGTAGGGATGAACTTATTGGATTAAAGGATCATATCAGGATACGATAAGACAAAGAGAATATTCCTTTAAAAGGATATGTTCTTTCAAATTAATTCAATACTTGCAAAATTAAGTAGAACATTGTAACCGCGAAGAATCAGCCTAGGACCACCAATTATTTTCCGAATTCTTGGTTGCAGCAGCCACGTAGAGATTCATGATATTTCGTCTTTTCCAGTTATGGTCCTCTCAAATGCGAGGATAATAAAAGACATTCCGTGCTCAATTTAAGCCTTCCTCAATCACGATTTTTCTTTGTTTCCACACACATATGTATCTCTCGTTCACACCACATGATAATAGTGATTTTAACTATCAATCAACAATAGCCAAACGTGCAAAAGCATTTAAAGTGTTCATAAGCAAGTCTCCCAGAGACTGCCTTCCCTTTAAAAAGAGACACACATCCACAGTTACAGACGCCCAGAGGCGTACAAATGGCTTTTGCTATAAATTTTTGCCCATCTGCACCCTGGTGATGGTCTTTTCAAAAATTCAAATCACCTCAATAAATCCTTCCGGTATACATTCATACATATACAACCACCCAGCATCCACATGATGCCTTCCAATATTTTCCGCCTCCATATCATCCTCAAGGACGACTGAGGCTTACCATGATTATATGCTCACATCTCCATTATGGAAAATTTACCATTTCTCAACATGTCGGGCATGTTGGAACAGTCGTTATGCACCGCGCTGTTCCCTATGATGATACTCTGCCTGCACAAAATTTAACTCTCGGCTGTATGTGGGTGTGTGGGAATGCTTTTTTTTTTTGTGCGCTATTAAATTGAAGATAGCTTCTAAACATATAGTAGAAACGCGTGAGTCTGGAAAATAGCTTTCAACATCCTCAGTTTGACTATGTTCTCGTATCATTTAAGGCATCATCGCAGAGCTTAGCATGGAGAACATATTTATGAAAGAAACATCACAAATCGACATTATGACTGTCGGAATTCGGAACTGAATGTGATTTAAATTGCTTCAGGAAAGGATCAGTCTTTATGGCAATATTCATTAAGAATGTATACACGATTGGAATAATATGGAAGGCCTTGTGGTAGTGTGAAAATTTGTGTATATAGTTCATTCCGAAAATGAAAAAGCTGTCTTTTCCTTGGCGCAGGTGCTCTCTTTAAGGTGCATTTTGGATGCATATTGGAATGATGCTGTGATCAGTGCTTTAATGAAAAAGTGTTGTCATACTCGCACCTTTAGGAATGACCAACCTTTTGCCCAGTTCTATTCACGATGCTAAGTCATGTTAATATTATATTAAGGTTATGTTAATGTTGTTTCAATGTTATGTTAATGATACGCCCATGTTAGTTAATGTTTTGTTAATGTTAAGTAATTGTTATGTTATTGTTATGTTAATGATATGTTAATATTATGTTAATGTTATGCTAATGTCATGTTAATGCTAAGTTAGTGTTATTTTAATGTTATGTTAGTTTAATGTTAATTTTATGCTTATGTTATATTAATGTTATGTTAATATTATGTTAATATTATGTTAATGTTATGTTAGTATTTTGTTACTGCTATGTCAGTGTTATGTTAATGTTATGTTAGTATTCTGTTACTGCTATGTTAGTGTTATGTTAATGTTTTGTTAATGTTAAATAATTGTTATGTTATTGTTATGTCAATGTTATGTTAATGTCAAGTAATTGTTATGTTATTGTTATGTAAATGTTATGTTAATGTTATGTTAATGTTATGTTAATATTATGTTAATTTTATGTGAATGTTATCTTAATGTTATGTTAAAATTATGTTAATATTATGTTAATATTATGTTAATATTATGTTAATATTATGTTAATATTATGTTAATATTATGTTAATATTATGTTAATATTATGTTAATATTATGTTAATATTATGATAATATTATGTTAATATTATGTTAATATTATGTTAATATTATGTTAATATTATTTTAATGTTATGTTAATATTATGTTACTGCATGTAAGTGTTATGTTATTGTTATGTTAATGTTATATTTATTCTATGTTAATGTTATATTAATGTTATGTTAATATTATGTTAGTGTTATGTTAATAGTATGTTACTGCTATGTTAGTGTTATGTTAATGTTAAGTTAATGTTATGTTAAAGTTAAGTAATTGTTATGTTATTGTTATGTTAATGTAATGTTAATGTTATAGTAATGTTATGTTAATGCTATGTTAATATTATGTTAATGTTATGCCAATGTTATGTTAATGCTATGTTAATGTAATGTTAAAGTTATGTTATATAAATTTTATTTTAATTTTTCCTTAACATAATCTGCCTTCCGTTGAAATCATCAGTACAAGCCCTTAATAAATCAATTTAACTTCTTTACAATTTAATTAATTATTGACGACTCTGCTAATTCGTTTTCGCTTGCAAAAACAAACTCTTCAACAAACAATATTTTTTCCCGTCAACCCCATTTATCAGGAAATCCTTTTCCATCTGCCAATCCTCACATCTGACACAAGAGATACAGCTTCTAAAGTCAACAAACAAAACTTCATCTAGTTTGACAGTTTAACAAATACCAATAGCCAGGATAAATTACTCAACTCGCGAAGACTGCATAGGCTTCGTCTATCCTCTTTTTGTTGTAGAAAACCAAACATGTCTGGATGGTGTTCGTAAATTACTTAGGAACTCACAAAAACGGAAAAAAAACAACACACTCTTCCAACCGGCCAACCGCCAGCCCGCTTCGTTCGTTTTCTAAACATTTTAAACCCGAAAACACTTTGTGCACTTAACGCCCCAAACCCACTGCCGTCACCACCACTACTGCCACGTAACTCTTTCATAGATAGCCTTCCTCTTCAGGGCTTAATTTTCATCGTCCTTCTGCCGCACCCATTACAAAATTGTTAGGGCTACAACGGAAGTCTATTACATTCCGCTTAAAGAGAGGCCAACAATATGCGAACCTAGTCTTTCTAGCCTTCCCTCACTTTTCTTCGTCATCACATCATCAGTCGCAGTGCCTTAAAAGAGAGCTGAAAATTCTGAAGCCCACGCAAACTAATGCCAGCTAAATGGACTTCCACTTTCATCGAGGTAGTTTTAGGGGCGCCAAACAGGACGACTCATTGAAAATGGGTCACACACTAGGATATACCTACTTTCAGCTTTCAGCAAAATAACAACAACAACAAAAACTGCTACTTCCTTTCATTCTCCACATCGAAACCAGCCAGTGAGTAGAAATTTCCTGTCAAAATGAGACGGCACTGTAAGAATGTTGGCTGATCTCGTAGGTGGTGGCGGCATTTAGAGGCGGGAAGGCGGCAGGTAAACCAAAAATGTTGACGGGAAATATTTTACATTAATACATTTTTTCGCGTTGCGTTCATGGCAGAACCTTGGCAAGAATATACACTGTACAATATGAACACCAAAACCTCCACACACGTAGCAAGTGAATTTGCCAGAAGCAGACATACACCATAACCAACAACAACAACAACAACAAAATTATAACAAATTGGCTTTTGTATGGAGAAAAAGTAGAACGACGACTCGCGCTCTACATGCGGTTTTTGTACCCATAACAAGTTGTGGTATTTTGCTATATTGTTGCCAACTTCAGATTGGTTTGGTGTGTGTGTGTACCAACAAAAAAAGGAACCCACAAAATTGATATATAGGCATTTGTATGTACACTGCATGTGGGTTATATTTAAAATTAACATATAATACCACTTCCAGGAAGGATATCGAAATAAGGATGCTTTTTTTTGTGTGTGTCGAAAAATCGGGTAAACACTTTAGATGTGTCGAACAGATGTTCAAGGGGGCTCATAAAGGATGTAAATGTTCTCTTTTTTTGGGGAGAGAAAGGTAGCGATTTGGGTAACATATTTTGATTCTGTACTGAAAGAAACAGTTTTGAGGGAAAACACATACAATTTTAGTGAATTCGTGTCAGTAAGTGATACCTGCTTAAAATTCCGATATCATAGCGATTTGTCAGGATGAAGAATTCTAGAGAATATCCACCTGAAAATAGACAATATTTGAAAAATGAACAACGGAAAACCAAAGGATCACTGTATCGGGTGTCTTTTATTTTTTAACTCCTCACACACTCAGCATTCGAGGGCTTAATTAGCTGCTACTGTATGTACTCCTGTTTACTCTTCATAACTGTTTTTCGGTCATTGATACCGAAGTAACATAGTGAAGCGAGGTCTTGCTGCTGTTTCTGTTCATGAGTCCCACAGCCCATCACTTCCAGCACTTCCTCTTTTCTCTTCTTTTCGGGTCCCATCACTCAATTGCAAAAAATAAACAGTCACAATGTATTCCAATGGCAATTATTCTAACCGGACACTCCAAAAAAGTACCCCTAAGTGCCTCCAAAAATCCCCCGACAGCATTTAAATGCCATTCACAATTGAAAGGAATTCTGTTTTGTTCACATCCTGTTTGTCCAATGCTCTCTCCGAACAGCAATTTGTCCTTTCCCTCTTCCACTTAAAGTTTATCGTCTTTCCTTTTTAATTTTTCATTTTCCCACATAAGTACAATGTTCATTCATTGTCCCTTAGCTCTTCAATAACAATGACACACAAAAATTAACAAAAAAAAAGAAAGAACATGCCCCAAAAAAGGACCAATATCCCACATAATAAAATACTCTCCAGAGACCATTCGTTTATTCTAAAGAAATTTCCTGGCCCGCATACAGTATTATCAGCTCTTAAAAAAAGCACAAAATAAATAACAAACAATAAGAGAAAAATGAAGAAAAAAAAATTAGTCATCCCTAACAAATTACCACCCAATTACGAGAGATCCACGCCACTTCAAATGTGACGGCATATCTATCCCTCTGCTCGGCTCGAATCTGCTCAATTTTGTGTCCAGTCAAATAAACACAGTTGTAAATTCCCATTTGATGATATACACTCTCCATCACCGCCCACCAAGAACCACCCACCAAAGTCCAATGATGATGGCTAAGGGAAATTGGCCTTTTAAGTGACAACAATAACCCCAAAAGACCCATCGACAGGGAGTACGTTCAGACAAAAATTAAACAGAACAAAAACTTCCCGATTTATCGTTCGTCCTTCAGAGAGTCACGAGTAGGTTTTGAAGGGGAGCTTAGTGGATTTTAGAAACTTCGCGACAGTACAATGTGTGATGCCCTCTCATTCATCTTGAAATTCTCCTTCCTTTCATTTTTTTTTTATTGAAACAACGAGTCAAGTGAATATCCTTCTCGAGGATATTCATGCTTTAAGTGGTCCTTTGTTTTTTATCATTTTTTTTTGTTTTGTTTGCCCCATATCGTCTTCAACACACGTTTCGTCTTCTTTCTTCAATCATCGTCCTCGTCGTCGTCATTGTTTAACAATGAAAAGTATCCTATTAACGGTGCAGCTTGTTCTTTTATTTTTCATCCTCTATTCTACTCCATACTCTTGGTCCTTTTTTTTCGTTTCATTGTTATTATCTCTGCTCGAGTGTGCCTCTCGTTACAACTAATGAAAGGATAATACACTTCCTTATGCGAAATTATCACATTTTCAAGTTTCTTTAAGTTCTCTGAAGTTGTTTCAAGCTTCAAGGACCTCCTTCAAGGATAAAGAGACGACGAAAAAAAAAATTGCAAAACCTTATTAAACAGAAAAGATAACTATATTATATGAAAGAAGGTCCTTAAATTTTCCCGAAGAGGAGTCCTCATTTGCTCTTGTCTCTCACAGGAAATATTATAATTATGTGTTTTTTTTTCTTTTGTAGGCGACAAGACTCCTCCAGGATTTCCAGTTATCACTCAAGGACCTAGTACTCGAGTAATTGAAGTTGGTCACACGGCTGTGATGCAGTGCAAAGCAATTGGAACCCCCCAACCGGTTATCTATTGGATTAAGAATCAGACGAAAGTCGATATGTCGAATCCTCGATACTCCATTAAGGATGGTAAGTACCTTTTCATTAATCAAACGTTAAGGAAATGTCTTGCGAATGACAGTTTTATTATTTAACGAGTCACTTTGGTGGTGGTGTGATGAATATACTGCAGGGACCATTAAAGAGTTATAGCACGGTCGGTCAAGTTTATGGAAGTTTTGATGAATTTTGCATTTTAATTTTTCGATGGGCAACTAACGAAAAAAGATAATCCATGCGATTTTCCAGTGGTTTAAGTCATAACTTTGCCAGTTCTGCAAGCAGAACGAATTTTCAGCTCGCTGTCATCATCACCTTTTTTTTTCTTTTTTTTGAGTGAGAGAGAGGAAAATTGAAATAATGCCTTAACTCTTTACAAATAGATGAGAACCAGGATGAGAGGCTGCACGGTTTCCCACAGTGCTTTGCATTTTTTAAGGCAAATAACAAAAAATGTCCTCGAAGAGGAGTTTTTTGAGCAGGCGTTGGAGTTTCATATTAACCGGTTTATGAAAAAAAGGAGGAACACTCCTGGATAGTTTGAACAAAAGGAGTGGAAACAAAAAACTGTGAGTTTTAAAATTTCGGAGGATCAAGTTATTATTCGGCGGTATTTTTTCAACTTCCGAAAACACCGTTTTAATTCAAAATACGTTTCAATTGTCTTTGACGGTTTTTATTTGTATGTAGCTTGTTCTTCAAAAGTATGTTCCAATGTAATCCATCGCATTCATTCTACCCATGAATCATATTTGATACACAAGGATCCAGCATCCATAATTCAAATAAGATTCAAATTAAGGAGTAATGAGTGTATTCTGCTTCTTTGTTAACATGCATTCAAAGTTCTTCAGGATTGAAGTCAAACTCAAGACAAAATAATTTTGTGCTCATATATGATTCATGATCGTGAGAAGTGCTTACATGACCCATGGACTAATTTTCCTCAATTTGAGCTTCATGTAACTTATATATAGAAACACGGTTGACCAAAATGTATGTATCAAATTTGATTCATAGGAAGTTAAGTTTATAAATACCTTTGTGTTTTTTCTCAGTTGCATGTAATTTGTAGACCTAAAATACAAAATTGATTTTTTGAATCAAATATGATTCATTTAATGTCGAATTTGAAATCAATACTAAAGGCTAAGACTTAGACTTACAAATTTGATTCGACGAAAGATGTGATAACATGGGATCCCATCCGGGTTACTATTGACAGTGAGAGCCATATGCCATATGTAACGTCCTGGTTACATTTAACATGAATAGTGATCATGTTTTAGGTGGGAGTGCTTTTCACGGGCCTGAATTGCAGCCGGTTATAGGCTCAAAATACTACCTAACAGCCACCAACACATGCAACACATGTCCTTTTCACAAACAGAAAGAAATTCCCTCCGTTTGAAATACCAAAAATAGATAACACCACTTAAAGTTGCCGCCCGAGCGAGATACCTCGGAGTTATATAGGACACAAAAACTTAACTGGGGTCCAAATATCAGACCGATTCTAACTATAGCAGTTTGGTTTGATGGAAAGCGCTGAAGAAATCCACGAATTTAAAAACACTTACCAAAGTACAAGGATGGTTTGTATCAGTACTAGTGGTGTGAAGAGGACTACCCCAACTGCGGGCTTAGAAACAATCCTCAATCTCCCCCATAGATCTATTCGTCCAAGAATCAGCTGCAAACAGCGCCCTTGGGCTCAGCCAAACCAACATCTGGAAAACTAGCCAGAGTGGCCACGCAGCTATTCTTACAAAAAACGTAGATAACAATATCTGCACAGATTATGTAGCCCCATACTTAGATTTCGACAAGTCTTTTAGTACTAGGTTCCCCAATAGACTAGATTGGGAAAATAGTGTGCCCTACACTGACAACTCAACCATTACCATCAACACCGATGGTTCTTAAATGAATACTGGAGTAGGTGCAGGCTTCTACTCTGAAAGCCTCAACCTTGCCAATTCATTCAGTCTTCCCGACCATATAGCAGCGCCTTCCAAGCTGAGATCATGACAGTGAAAAACTCTGCTAAACATATATCCATGATGGCGATATCACACGCGGACATCACTTATTTCAATGATAGCCAAGCAGCAATAAAAGCTATCTCTGCCACCCAAATCAAGTTGAAGCTTGTTTTTTGATGTCGCGAAGAGCTAAAGGTTCTTGGCATACAGCATAACGTATGACTCTGCTGGGTTCCTGGCCACAGTGATGTGCCAGGCAACAAAAAACATCAGATCGAATCTCCTTGAAACCTGTGTTAATACCAGGAAACTATGGCCTAGATGCGATAAGAAAAGATCTGACAGGATTTTAAATCTTAACAAACCCTCCTTAAGATCCCTTATTGGCATAATTACAGGACACAACCTACTTGGCTACCACAAGAAAAAACTGGTACCGATGATCTTTGTAGAGGCTGTGATGATGAGGACGAGCATGAAGATACTACTCATTTTCTCTGCCACTGTCCTTCACCCTGTCTTACTAGGAAGAAAACTCTAGGCAACTTTTTCTTTAATGAACTAGAGGAGCTATCCGAACTGCCAGGAAAAAGCTTACTCAGCTTTGTGGAGACCTCGAAATGGCTAAACGAACCACATGATTTATAGGTTATTTATTTTTCAGGAAGTCACAATACTTCGGGGTACCACAAAATGGATCTACATTGATCTAAGTGGGACGGTAACAACACCAACTGTCAGCCCGCTTTACCTTACCTAACCTAACACATGCATTCTGCTGCTCGCTCACTTCGGTCATTCCCGGACACCGCACTGAAAAAAACGGGAGCTTTGCTCCCTTATATTGATCAACGGTTCCCTCCTTGTCGGAAACCTGTGCAGTTTTGAGAGCAAGTCAGATTTCTGAGATCAATTCAGACATCGCGAGTTATTATTTTCAGGACTAATCTTCGTGTTTCCTAGTGGGTTATTATTGTTCTGAAGACTGGGCTTAAGTCACATCCACAGGTTTGTCCTCCGAGCCATTACATTTCTTTCTGATATCGTCTCCGGAATCATACTTGCTCACAAACGAGACAAACTATATGCGGTGCTACTGTTTCCTCGATCGCGGCTTAGAGTTCAGAGTGACTTTGACTAAGCACCCAAACTCGGATCAGTAAGTGAGTCCTGGCAAGACTAACCGTTTCCTAAAACAACGATTCCGAGGTAAAGGTAAAATATTTGGATTGCAGAGCTGCCTGTGGAAAATTATCAAAGAATGGCACTTCTTGAACTCCTGTTGTTCAGCCACGAAAGGCGATTTGCTTGTTCTAAAACCATTCAAGCTATACAATTGACAGTGTGATTTCAAATTCCATTCCTTTCGAAATGATTCGTTGAACTTCCGCATCCTCCCTTTTCTGCCAAAACCACCAATTCGAAAACCAAGCAAATTGCCAAAACAATATCCGAAACCCTTAATGGCTTACCTCGCAATAAAACATATTTAATACCTTCTGCCATCAATAATTTTAATCATTTTAAAACTCACCTTCAATTTCCATTGTTCTTGCAATCTTTATTGTCTGGGAAACCTTTTCTCTGTTCCTTCGATAAATCGGAAACTCACAGTTCCACTATATCTTCCTTACACACATATAAACATGAATAAATGAATGAATTGAATGTTTACTTATATTAAGCAACCATCAATAGTAAACTAGCAAAACCATTTGCACTAATTGAAACCCCAAAAAGCATTTGATTCATTAACAGAAATTTTGTAAAATAGAGTAAAGTCAAGGCAGAATGTGAACTTAAAACAGCACATAGTCAATATTGGTTAGTCATTACATACCATTTCATGTTCGGATGGTTCACACATCAAGACCTCATGTTTATAGTTCGACAATTTTCCAATAACCAAACCCCCTTTTATCACACTCGCTCCCCTTTGATTTGACATATGAACAGAGAGGTACATACACATGACAGATATCGAAAATTCTATTATAAAGTAAAAAGGATATATCCACACACACAGTCATACCAGTATATTTTACATATCATATTTTGTGGCAGAGGATGTGAAATCAGGCGAGGTAAATACAAGAAGGTAAATGCTGGGGGCTGGTTGGGTGTTGTATCAGTTACGAAGGAAAAATCAAACAATGTTGAGAATTCACACCTTTTGGCTTTTTAGATGACTACAGGGTTACCGATGAATTTCTTTAGAAAATTCAATTTGCTTGGTATTCTACACGAGTTTCCTTCAAATTAGTATCATTGTGTAAAATAGATGTAAATTAGGTTTTTGAGATATTGGGAAGTGAATTTAAATTTGGAAATTTAGTTAAGATGCATTCATTACGAACATATTTGTTAGAGAATATTTCATGATATTGGTTTTCTGCTGGTGGTTTGATTCAAAATTTATTAGCCATGTAGAAAGGTGTAAAATGTGGAAGTGTGTGGTGCAAGTAGTAATTAATTCTTAGAAGGAAATTAAGATTGAGTGAAAAGCAGAGTTAGCCACACAATAAATAACAACTTGTTTCCGAGAATGGATTTAACAGAGTGTTAATTGATGTTAACATGTTGTTAAACTACTGCTTTAAGGCCTTAAATCTTTAAAAAACTGTAAAAGTAAGCTAAAAAAAAAACTTGTTGAGAAAAATTGAAATCAATTCAACATCGTCCCAAATAAACAAACAAATTTTACACTTGTTTACACTTATGTCAAGGATATTCAACGTGTACCAAATATGCCAGCAGGGGAACACCCTAAGGAGGTGTACTGTACTCCTCTTTTATAGCTTTTGGTCATGAACAGCATTCTTGTGAACCTCGAGAGTTGCGTACGCCGATGATTTGGTCATTCTAGTTTCAGGAAAATTTCCAAGCGTGATCAGTAATATCACCAATATGACTTTAAGGAAAGTAAGCACCTGGGTTGTGAACTAGGTGTTAACAGTAACAAAACCGAGTTGATGCTTTTCATCACCAAAACCAAGGTACCACCTTTCACTCTACTACGGTTAAACGGTCAAACACTATGATTGTCTTCCAGTCCTTAATATCTGGGCGTAATACTAGGCAAGAAATTAAACTGGAAGCTTAACATTGAAGAACGGGTGAGGAAGACGTGTGTTGCCTTCTACGCCTGCAACAAAACCTTCGGCAAAGAGTGAGACCTCCAGTCAAAAATGATAAAATGGACATACACAGCGGTTGTAAGACCGATACTTGTTTATTGTTCCATTGCTTGGTGACCTGCTCTCAGCAAAGCTTAAATAGTAAACAAGCTTACAAAGATGCAGAGAAATGCTTGTGTAGGGATATCAGGGGCAATCAGGACCTGTCCAACGGATGCACTTAACGTCATCCTGGACCTTCTTCCGATTGACCTCTTTATTAAATATCAGGTGTCCTGCGGTATCTTGAGACTCAAAGAAATAGGCTGCTATAAAACTAGATCCTACAAGCAAGCCTGATACCATCAGACATCCTATCCACAACCATCGATTATAGCATCCCTACCTTAAACACCTAAAAGAAGTTTAGAGTCTTGTTTCCGTCAAGAACCGACTGGGAGGCGATGTGACGAAAGACTTCGACACAAAAAAAGGGCTTTTCAATAGGGACGCTACAAAAGTAGACCGAGAGGGACAGCAAACGACGCCATATTTTTTCCCGCTCTCTTGACATTTATCTTCAGTAAGGTTTGCCATTTCATCATGGAAAGTTATACGATCCAAAAACGAGTCGAAATTATTAAAATTTACTACCGAAATTCGGAGTCAGTGGTCAACACTTTAAGAGCGCTACTCATCTTCACCGATGAGGCTCATTACTGGCTGGATGGCTTCGTCAATAAGCAAAATACGCGTTATTGGTCAGGCAGCAATCCACATGTGCTTCACGAGGCACCATTAAATCCCGAAAAAATCACTGTTTGGTTCGGTTTACATGCTGGTGGTGTCATTGGGCCGTACTTCTTCCGTGATGATCAAGACCGGCACGTTACTGTGAATGGGAATCGCTACCGCTCAATGCTAACCGATTATTTCTGGAATGAATTGGATGGTATGGACTTGGACGATATGTGGTTTCAACAGGACGGTGCCACATGTCACACAGCGGGCCAAACAATCGAATTATTGAGAACGAATTTCGATGAGCGCATTATCCCCAGAAATGGACCTGTGAATTGGCCGCCTCGTTCATGCGATTTAACGCCGTTAGACTATTTCCTGTGGGGCTACGTCAAATCTATGGTTTATGCCAATAAGCGAGCGACGATTGATGAACTTCGTACGAATATCGAACGTGAAATTGCAGCAGTATAGGCCGATTTATGCTTGAAAACCGTCAGCGTCTGGACTTTTACAAACGTGCCCGTTAAAGAAACCGAGTTCCATACATAATGGCATCAAATGTTCTTCCACAGGAATAAATAATTTCATTGATATCCAAAACCGTTTTTGTTTTATTTAAGAAAACTTTTGTAGCGTCCGTATTGAAAAACCCTTTATCTTCACGGATGGTTCGAAGATGGAATGCGGTGTTGGTGCAGGTGTCTTCACTTTAAAGTGACATTGTTTAGTGCAAAATCTGGTAAATGCGATGTAAAATTTAGAAATAACGTTTAAGCTTCAAGTAAAACTTGTAAAAGGTTTTCCAATAAAGTGTGTTATTTTGAATAGCCTGCTATTTCAGTAGCTGTCGCTTTTGAAGCTGTCAATTTTTGACATTTGACAAGTAGTAACTATGCCATTAATAAAAATGGAATGATACACGCTTCAACGACGCATTGAAATTATTAAAATTCACTATAAAAATGGTGAAAATTTGACAGAGACGGTTCGTAAAACTAAAACATATTTGGGTCGTCGTGAAGCACTTTGTCGGACCGCAATACAGAAATTGGTGGCCAAATTCGAGCTGTTGGGACAAGTAAGTGATGTGAAGAATAAAACCCGTGCACGTTGCTCAAGAACAACTGAGAATAATGCTGTTGTAGCCCAAAGTGTTGAAGAAAACCCAGGTTTGTCCATTCCTCGTCGTTGTTTGGAATTAGGCAATCCACAAACGTCATTACAACGTATTTTGCATAAAGACTTGCGTCTTAAGGCTCATAAAGTTCAGATAACACAAGAACTCAAGCCGGCTGATCATCAACAACGTCGTGTCTTTGCTGATTGTGTCCTTGAAATGCATGAAAATGATCCGGAATTTCATCGAAAAATCATCTTGACTTATAAGGCCCATGACCACCTCGGAGGCTACGTCAACAAGCAAAACTGTCACATCTGGTGCGTGGAAAACCCAAGAGTTATTATTGACAAGCCTTTCCATCCTCAACGCGTGACTGTTTGGTGCGGTTTATGGTCCGGCGGGGTCATTGGACCTTACATTTTCGAAAATGAGGCTGGAGCAACAGTTACGGTCAATGGATTTCGCTATCGAGAGATGACTAATGATTTTTTATGGCCGGAATTGGATGGTATTGATCTGGACAACGTTTACTTTCAACAAGACGGCGCTACGTGCCACACAAGCAATGAAACCATCGATCTTTTACGGGAAAAGTTTCCGGACCGTGTTATCCCTCGAAGAGGTGATCACAATTGGCCACCGAGATCTTGTGATTTATAATACCTTGCGACTTCTTCCTTTGTGGCCACGTGAAAGGCAAGGTCTATGCCAACAGCACAGTGTGGATTCAAGACCTCAAAGATGGAATTCATGAGGCTATCGAGGAGATAGGACAGCAACTTTGCGATTTGGTTATGGAAAATTTCATGAAAAGGATATAGTCCTGTAAGCGTGGTCTTGGCGGCCATTTGGCTGATGTTGTGTTCCATTATTAACGGCATACCTTCCACTTTATAAAATAAATAAACGTCCGACCATTTATCCCAAAAAATGCCATTTTTCTTTGAATATCAAAATAACACCTCTTATTGGAAATCCCTTTATTATTCACTTCAAATGAAGCAGGGTAAAAAAAACAAAAACTACTGTGCCAGCTCAAATATTCGTGTAGATAAACTGTACGTTTGGAATACTTAGTCACCAAAACTTACCTGCATGCATTCCTTGAAAATCGTTATCCAAAAGTGTAAAATCACCAAAATGCATGTAAAATAGGTGCAAATTCGAGTGTAAACACAAGTTTTTTTATTCCCAATGATCTTTGATTATCATAAAACTTTCAAAGCAACCTATTAAAACGCCTTTTGAAAAGTTGACACTCCTGAGAGTGAAAAGAAATGTATGTAAAAGTGTAAAAACACATTTTGCAATCTGTTAGCAATTTTCGCAAGGTTCCTCGTTACAATTTGCACCTCATCGGCGCATTGTGAAGTTCCAAAAACAACCTAACCAATACCAAAATAAAAACAACTTTGCAAATTGAATATCCTTCAAAAAATAAATACATTCTCACGAAGCGAATCCTATGAGAGGCGATGATGATTTTTTCGTTCGTACACAAAAATTCCTAATGCATATGCTGTGCACAAACAAGCACATCCCTAGGCGCTATTTTTCTTATTTATCTCTTTCGAATGAGGGGAAGAGAAGACAAAATCAAACGAAAACAGTTCAGTGCTCCTCTGTCTCAATCATCTCAGTTCATTGTAAATCTTCAGAATTTACTACTTCTTCTTCGACTAAAAGACTCTATATCTACTGAACAGCATGAATATGTATGGGGACGGAAGACAGGCAAAATATCAAGACGAAATAAATTTCAATTCACACGACTAGTAGGCGAATATGGTGTGTGTGTTCGGGCCCTCTATTTTGGTGTGTCGGTCGGGTGCGGTAATGGCAACATAGACACACAAAACATATCCTTACAACCAACCCCATATAGAATTTGTGGCCAAAAATATAGAAGGAGTGTGTATGAAGAACTATATTTTACCTTACTTGTCAAGAAGTGAGTAAGTAAAGAGTCTAGTATAAATGTGGGCGTATTGTGTATTTATATGTCTGAAAGGATGGTCTCGGTCGGTACTGGCGGTTTGGTTTCTAGCACAAAAGTGAGTGGCTTTAAGTGGTGGGAGGTTGTTTCTTCTGTTGTGTTACGGAATTTTCACATATAAATTGTTTATTTTATTGCAGATTGTAAAGGACGATCTACATTTTCATTCTACAACGAAGGTAGTCTAAATAAGATTCATGTTAAGGTAGAAGTTGTCGGTAAAGTAGTGTATATGCCCTTTGACGATAAAGCAAGTACTTTTTAATTTTGGATTTATGTAAATTTTTTTTGTTTTTGTGCAAAGGAAAAAGTTTATTGAAATACGAGTGGATATCCTTTTTGACACAACACGATGGTAATTTTTTCTGCATTTAAGTAGATTTTCAAGTCGAAAGTCGAGTGGTTTTGTTTCTGGAAGTTTTGAGGTGTCATATGCTTGAGAGAATTGTAATGCGGATGTTATTGTGTATACACATATCTTTCGAACTTTTGTAAATTTAAAAATTCCTTTGTTGTTCGAGATCGAACAATACCTCAATCATTTACACTGAACTTAAGCAAAACAAACTTGAATTTACTCTGGGTGGCTTAGCATATGCAGATGACATAGTAGTTCTGGTATCAGGAAAGTTCCTCACCACCATCGGAAACATTATGGAAAACGCATTAAAGGGTTTATCTTCTTGGGGAACTAAGAACGGTCTCGGGGTCAACCCCACCAAGATAGAGCTAGTTTTGTTCACGAAAAAACGGAAACAGGAGGGCTTCAACTTCAACTCTCATAAACTAAAAGGTATCCCTCTGAAACTTTCTAAGGAAGCTAAATTTCTAGGGGTGATCCTTGACTCCAAGCTTACATGGAAGCGTAATACTGAGGAAAGAATGGAAAAAACACTATGTGCATTCTACAAATGCAAGAAGACCTTCGGTGTACGGTGGGTTATGCTACCGCAAGTCATTCAATGGATGTACACAGCGATTATTAGACCCATTCATACCTATGGCTCTATTGTCTGGGGGAAAGCGGTAGAAAAATCAAGCTATCTTAAGAACCTGAATAAGGTAAAGAGACTAGCCTGTATAGGAATAACAGAGGCTCAGAGATTCACACGACAAGCTGGGTTGGAAATGATCCTGGATTTCCCGGCCCTGGATGAGTTCATAAGGTGCACGGCAGCCAAAGAAAAGAACTGAGTTTTTGGAAGCACAGCACTTATGGACACTCAATCTTACAAAGATATGACACGATTCCAGGACTGACGGAGACCACCGATTACAATCCCCCTCTACTAGATTTTTGATAGAATATTTTCTATTTGCATACCAGGAAGACAGGGTTGGGATCCTAACTCACTTATAAGTAAACAGGATATCCTTTTCTACACTGACGACCGACGACGGTTCAAAAATGGAATCAGGAACAGGTGATGGAGTGAGTGTTTTGCTAATCTCTCAACATCAGAGAGGCGTATAAGCTCCCAGCTGACTGTATTGTCTTTCAGGCCGAGATCTACGCCATTGAAAAAGCAGTTGAAATGGCACATCATGAAAATCTAAGCTCCTCGGAAATCACTTCTTTCGTGGACAACCAGGCTGCTATAAAAGCCTTAGCCAGTGAGACCATAAGATCAAAGGCAGTTTTAAACTGTAGGAAGGAATTAAATAGAATATGCCACACTACCCAGGTTAAGCTCTGCTGGATTCCTGGACACAGCAATACAGAAGGGAATGAAATAGTAGATGAACTAGCCAGGAAAGAGTCAGAAGCAGATAAAAGTAGTAGCGACCATTCAGATAGGGGACCACTCGTCCCGATTTGGGTACTCAAGAGGAAGGTAGAACCTCAAATCAAAAGAGAAAATCAATAACTCCTGGAAATCCATGGACGATTGCATAATCTTTAGAAGTTTATGGCCTAACACTAATGAAAAGGAAACTCGGTATATTCTATCGCTGAGTAAAAGAAACATTAAAATCCTCATAGGTGTGTTAACGGGTCATTGCGCCATTGGCACAATGGCCAAAAAGATATGAGCGTTTGCACCCGATTTCTGTAGGAGCTGTCAAGATGAGGAGGAAATAGAAACCATTAAACACCCGCTTTGTGACTGTCCGAACCTCCAAACTAACCGAATCCGTCATTTCGGGATCAGGTTTGTTGGGGAAATGGATGATCTAGAACAGGTCTCAATGACAAAAATGAGGAAATTTATAGATAGCACAGGCTGGTTCGTTAACGAACCAATCTTCTTTTAGCGGTAACTTGAAGAGCATCGATGCTAACTTTTATTTTCATAGGGGATCAAAATGGACCGGTAGGTTGTAAAGGGTTTTTCAATAGGGACGCTACAAAAGTTTTCTTAAATAAAACAAAAACGGTTTTGGATATCACTGAAATTCTTTATTCCTGTGGAAGTAAATTTGATGCCATTATGTATGAAACTCGATTTCTTTTTGCATGGCCACCCGGGCACGCTTGCAGAAGTCCAGACGCTGAACCCAATTTTCGACGGTTTTCAAGCATAAATCGGCCGATACTGCTGCAATTTCACGTTCGATATTCGTACGAAGTTCATCAATCGTCGCTGGCTTGTTGGCATAAACCATAGATTTGACGTAGCCCCACAGGAATTAGTCTAACGGCGTTAAATCGCATGAACGAGGCGGCCAATTCACAGGTCCATTTCTGGAGATAATGCGCTCATCGAACTTCGTTCTCAATAATTCGATTGTTTGGCCCGCTGTGTGACTTGTGGCGCCGTCCTGTTGAAACCATATATCGTCCAAGTCCATATCATCCAATTCATTCCAAAAATAATCGGTTAGCATTGAGCGGTAGCGATTCCCATTCACAGTAACGTGCCGGTCTTGATCATCACGGAAGAAGTACGGCCCAATGACACCACCAGCATGTAAACCGCACCAAACAGTAATTTTTTTCGGGATGTAATGGTGCCTCGTGAAGCACATGTGGATTGTTGCCTGACCAATAACGCATATTTTGCTTATTGACGAAGCCATCCAGCCAGAAATGAGCCTCATCGCTGAAGATGATTTCTGAGTTGTTGCTCAGCCCCATTCATGAACATACGACGCTTCTGGTGATCAAGCGGCTTCAGTTCTTGCGTCAATTTGATCTTGTAAGGATGTAGGCCAAGATCTTTTCGCGAAATTCGCCACAACGACGTCACAGAGATGCCCAACGCTTGAGAACGACGTGTGAGAGACTGATTTGGGTCTTCCGCAATTGATGCGCTAGCGGCAGCAATATTCTCGACACTACGGGCACTTCTTTGTCTCACTGGCACGGGAACATTTTGTACTAAGCCTGTGGATTCAAATTTTTCCATTAGACTCTCAATTGTTGATCTGGCAGGACGATTACGACGACCATAAATTGTACGTAACGCTCTTAAAGTGTTGAAGAGAGCGGGAAAAAATATGGAGTCGTTTGCTCTTCCTATCGGTCTACTTTTGTAGCGTCCCTATTGAAAAACAGTATTGTAACAGTTTCACTCTGTGCAACCCCCTTATCGCCTAACATAACCCTACCAGCAACCTGAAAGGATGCACCAGCACCCTTTAAAATAAAGTGAGGTTTGGGAATGACGCGCTTTATAATTTGTTTTTTGTGTTGTTTAACACTGCAGTTAGGCTGCGTCCGTCAATTCCATTTAAGTGTTTTTGAACAACGATAACAACTTAGAGGTGCTTCCGCGCTTTATAAATAAACTTGTGTCCAACTTTAGCTGAACGACTGAACTCGGTTTGCCTATACCGATTAAACGGAAAATTAATTAAAGAACTGAAAAAAATTAGGTCTTCAATCCGTCAAAATCTTTTCCATTCACTGATAGCATTTGACAGTGAATGGCTCAACGCAGAGATAACATACAAATCTAGGCCGCCGTTCTAAATGTTACCGGAGATTAATTTAACTCGAGTGAGCGAAACGTGTTGATCCATTCTTCATTTCTTTACACATTTTTAATACAAATAAAAATGAAACAAATCCAAATTGCCATAAATCTACTTTAATCCCATTGCGATGAATTGCCAGAGTACCAAATCATTCTGCATTACCACCTTGCTATAGCCCTCGCCTATATCCATTCCATTGCTATCGCACGTACAGGACATTATCATTTTATTTGCTTAGAGCTCTGAGTCAATAAATATCCAAAAAAAAACAACAGAACCATACAAAAATTAAAGAAAGACAAATATACAGAACAAGAAGAAGAAAAAAAAACAACATAACCTCCAAAGGCGAGCTTTAATGGTCTCAACAAATCAAGTTGCAACCTTAACTCAGCAAAACCCCAATGAAGTAAATTATCGGTAAAAAATAATTCCTTTCATTTCCCAAAACACCCTCTTTCATGCACTCTCGCAAAGCAACAAATGATATCCTTTTTTCGCAATTGGCCATATACCTTGGGTCGAAGGAGTAATCCACCCGCAAAGTCAACCGTCACTTTATTCAGAGTGTGTCTCTGCTGTTTATATTTTATTGGAAGAAGAACCCCAATGACATAAAAGGTACGAACACGGCAGCATAAATACAAACAAGGAACCACCAGGGATAATCGTTGTCCCCACAAATGCCCAGCGGTGCAATATACAGAAAAACGATAATTTTCAACTTGAGATTTTTTTTAAAAAGCTTCGTTCGTTTGTTTGTTAACGATTCGATAGAACATAATCCATGAAGATTAAATGAGGTTAAAACAAAAATTATATAGAAAACACCAAGCAAAGGACATTTTGGACGATTGGAAATGAAATCGACTCCGTCCAGTTATATATAGCTCGACCTACGGACGATTGAAGAAAAAAAGGTTAATATAGAATTATACGCCTCAGGATGTTTGTTTGTCTGATTGTTCAATGTTCCATTCATTGATCCTTTCCGAAGGATATTTTCCAATTGGGAATTAAAAGAAGATTAAGCTCATGGTTTTCTAACTCAGCTCACAACCACACACTTCGTTTTTAGAATGGTATTTAAAAGAGCGCCGTTGTTGTTGTTGTTTCCTTTTTTTTGCTTATTGCAAGGACACTAAGGGTTGACAAGTTAATCGGGACAGTCGCACATCCTTGGTTGTTTGAAAATCAAACGGAAATGGGAATTAAAACAAAAAATAAGCGATAATATTTTTCTCCTGAGAATAATGATGATAATCCTTACATTTTTCGTTTTTTTTATTATTTCGCTTTAATGAGTCCTTTTTCTGGTTTTTAATTGGTTTTCAGGATCTACACGAGCGCATTGTTTTCTCTTTTTTCTATTTCCTTACAATTCTGCGATGAGGATAATGACAGGAAAAAAACGGATATGCTGATGACTTTATTGAACAATTAATTACAATCCTGATCCTTTATTTCGTTCCTAGTTTCTCAAGAGTTCATAGAAAAATGTTGTGTTTTGTAAGAATTTGACGGGGTCGGAAAGAAAATAGTTTTCCTAAACATCAAAATAAGATTGCAAAACACCAGGAGGCATGACAGAATGAACACAAAATAAAAAGAATTCGAGAACAAAGAAAGATAGCGATGCTATTTTCTTGAGGATATGACGGCAGTAGGAGGGAAGACAAGTTTCTTATTTATTTCGTCAGTCAATTGCACATTTTCAAAATTAAATGACAACAAAAAAAAAACCGAACAAATTAGAAATATGATTTTAGTTTTGAAAAGCGATGCCACGCCCTTAGCGAATGTTTCTAGTTGTCGGCCGTCAAGCTAGTTGAGGTCCTTGCAGTCTTGTTCTATAACATCGTTTTACGAGATTGTATCGGAGTAATACTTTCCAGCTTAGAGTTGTTTCTATGCGGAATAGTATCCCTTTGTATTGTATAATCACTTTAAGGATTGTTGAATATTAGTCAGCTTGACTATAAACTGGCACAAAGTCATAATACCTCAATTTCCTTCGTAGGCGATTTCGATGCATGGTAAACTGTAAATTTGAAAGTAGTGAAACTGATAAATTTAATTTGTCTGGTACAAATTTATATATATATATATATATATTTGAACAAAGTCGCTGAAGCAGACGGGCTAGCCACCGAACTGTACAGAGCAGCTGGAGATGATTTGGTCAGGAGCATGCACCAGCTCATCTGCAAAATTTGGTCGGACGAAAGCATGCCCAATGAATGGAACCTCAGAATCGTATGCCCGATCCTTAAGAAAGGAGATCCCCTGAACTGCACCAACTACAGAGGTATAAGTCTCCTTAACATCGCCTATAAGATCTTGTCTGCCGTGCTGTGTGAACGTTTGAAGCGCCTTCGTCAACAACCTGATAGGTCCTTATCAGTGTGGCTTCAGACCCGGAAAGTATACCATCGATCAAATATTCCCCCAACGACATATCTTCGAGAAGACCCAGAGCAATGTCTAGTTTTGGCATCCCAGCAAAATTCGTTCGGCTGTGTAAGATGACAATGGAAAACTCACGCTGTTCCATCATGGTTGGAAAAACCTAACGGACGCTTTTGATGTCAAAAAAGGTTTTAGACAAGGCGATTCGTTATCTTGCGATTTCTTCATAATCATTCTTGAAAAAAATGTGCAAAGCTCCAATGTCAACAGCAGTGGCACAACCTTTCAAAAGTCCGTCCAGCTACTAGGATACGCAGGCGCCATATTGACATAGTTGGAAGAACACAGCGTGATGTCAGTGTAGCGTTTGTGAGTCTTGAGATGGAGGCCAGGAAGATGAGTCTAGCGGTTAACGAGGACAAGACCAAAATAGTGCTGTGGACAAGACAGATTTAACTTCGAGGAAGTTAAGGACTTCGTCTACCTGGGATCCGCGATCAATTCAGACAACACCATCTCTGAAATCAACGAAGAATCACTCTTGCCAATCGTTGCTTCTTTGGATTTAAAAGGCAATTGAGTAGTAAAATCCTCTCCCAATCAACTCAAGGACACTCTATAAAACTCTCATCATCCCGGTCCTCATGTATAGTGCAGACACATGGACCGTATGACAATATCGGATGAAAGCGCTTTGGGCTGCTTTGAGAGAAAAATTCTTCGAGTGATAGTTGGTGCTGCCTCAATTAATGAAGAATAGAGACGAAGATTCAACCAAAAACTGTACGAGCTGTATAGTGACACTGACCTAGTCAGAAAAGCTAAGGTCCAACGACTTAGATGGTTGGGTCATGTTGAGCGAATGGAAAACTATGCTCCGGCTAGTAGAGTCAACGAATCTAACCCGTCACAGAACAGGAAGACCGCGACTCAGGTGGAGCACACAGGTGGTAGAGGACCTGAACTAACTTGGCGTGCGAAACTGGAGACAGCTAGGTAGGGACCGAGAAGTTTGTTGGCCCTTGTCCGGCCTGGACCGTAGCGCCACCATAAGTAAGTAAGTAAATTCCATTCAACATTAATGGGATTGAAAATTGACTGGATTATAAGTTTTGAAGCGCGAAGACTTCCTTCCTGTGTGTTTTTGTCGATTACAAATCCACACCCAAATTGGACGCTGTGTAAGAATTCTATTTTCCACGTCAACAAGTTCTGAACCAACAGCTTTTAAAGAAAACAATAGCTAAAGCAAAACGTGAAGAAAAAGACAAGCTAATCCCTCTAATGGCTGTCAACGACGCAATTTACTAGATCGACACTGTTTCAAGAGTCACCCTCATTTAACCCAATACCCATAGCACTATGAAAGAAAACATCCTCATCTTAAGATTCTATCTTCATTTGCTAATTCCATGTCCATAAGGACCAAGGACATGTCCATAATACAGCTCATTACACTCATTTCGCCATATACAAAACAACCACTTGAAAATGTTGTGTCTTTTTTGCACCTACTCGAGAGCCAGAGTCGAACAAAATGTCCTAATTATCTCCATTAATTACATTCCCATGCCCTGGTACCTGTCACCGCCGCCAAGCAGTCAGTATGGCTATCGAGTGACATGCCCAGAAGGACGCTCTTAAAAATAGATAAAGAAATGTGATAAATAGAAATCCTGCAAGTGACAGTCGATGAATACAAAACACCACAGGTGTTGTTTGTTTGCCATATCGCCCTGTCTCTTCTTCTACCTCTTTTGCACAATTGACGCAAAAAAAGAACAATTCAATCCGTTTAAGTGCGGGAAATTGTATCACATTATCCCTACAAGAAACTTGGAGCCGCCATCTATGTATAAGTTAAGCCAATAACTGTATAAGTTATTGGTAGGATGTTGCAAGTGGCAATTAAGAGATTAACCGTTGACATTTGATTCCCTCGTGACAGTTGCCAGTTGGTTGGAGAGTAAACCTCCATGATGCACTCGAATGGCAACTAACAATAAACAGGCGAATGAATAAATAAAAAAATCCTTTTTTAATAGATTTAATGACGGTGTGCGGTGGTACTGTATGAACAACAAATTGCAAAACCATGCACCGTGCTAATGTAACGGAATGCTGTGACATTAATCTCCACGGAACTGTGAACTTTCAAAAATAGTTCAACGAAAAATAAAACAGACGTAAAAAAATTGCAAGTTTTGTCAAAAAATCTAGAGAAAACAAGAAAACAGTGAAAATTCAACATTCTACCTTTAAACTGTGTCACTTGTCGTTTAGAATCAAGTAACTTCGGTGTTGACCTGATTTTGCTTAATGCGGATTCGATATTCTCTTCGAGAATTGAAGGTTCTAGAGAGTGCCTACCCTTGTTTATTGGTGTGTCCTGGTATTGTGTAGAAAAAAAAAAAAACAAAAGTGGTTGGCAAGTTGCTCTAAAAATGGCCAAAAATAGTTCGGGAACTAATTTTGCTTTTCTCAATGTTGGAATAATTTTTTTCGGGAGATGTTTGTCTTAAGTTAGATATTTGATTTTGACTAGTTTTCAGTTTAAATAAGGTCAAAAGGTTTTTGAGTTGACAGCCATGACATTTTTTTTCTAGAAAGCGTTCTTCGATTTCAACATTCGATCGCAGCGCAATCTATTAGAAAATAGCGCAAATAATGAATTTTGTAACTTACTAACTTACTTACTTATGGTGGCGCTACGGTCCAGGCCGGACCACGGCCTCACCCAACAAACTTCTCCAGCCAGCTCGGTCCCTACCTAGCTGTCTCAAGTTTCGCACGCCAAGTTGGTTCAGGTCCTCTACCACCTGTGTGCTCCACCTGAGTCACGGTCTTCCCTTCTGCGATGTCCTTCCTTCGAAGACTCTACGAGCCGGAGCATTATTTTCCATTCACTCAACATGACCTAACAATCTAAGTCGTTGGACCTTAACTTTTCTGGCTAGGTCAGTGCCGCTGTACAGCTCGTACAGTTCTTGGTTGAACCTCGCCTCTATGATGATGAGAGTTTTGTAGAGTGTCACTTTAGTTGCTCGGGAGAGGACTTTACTACTCAATTGCCTTCTAAGTCCAAAGAAGCAGCGATTGCCAAGAGTGATTCTTCGTTTGATTTCAGCGCTGGTGTTATTTTCTGAGTTGATAGCAGATCCCAGGTAGACAAAGTCATTGACTTCCTCGAAGTTAAATCTGTCTATGTTGACGTTTGCTCCAAGACGTCGATATTGGTAGTCCTTTCTTGTCGACAGCATTAACTTGGTCTTGCCCTCGTTAACCGCTAGACCCATCTTTCTGTTGCTGGCCTCCGTCTCAAGACTCACAAACGCTTCACTGACATCAGCTGGACGGACTTTTTGAAAGATTGTGCCTCTGGTGCTGACGTTGGAGCTTTGCACAATTTTTTTTCAAGAGTGATGTTGAAGAAATCGCATGACAACGCATCGCCTTTTCTAAAACCTTTTTTGATATCAAAAGCGTCCGTGAGGTTCTTTCCGACCATGATGGAACAGCGTGAGTTTTCCATTGTGATCTAACACAGACGGACTAGTTTTTCTGGGATGCCATAACTAGACTTTGCTATATATCATTAGTCTTTATAGACGCTGTCATACAAGGCCTTGTAATCGACGAAATGGTCGTAGGTATCGATTTGAAGTTCCTGGGTCTTCTCGAAGATATGTCGTTGGGTGAATATTTGATCGACGGTGGACTTTCCGGGTCTAAAGCCACACTGATAAGGACCTACCAGGTTATTGACGAAGGGCTTCAAATGTCCACACAGCACGGCAGACAAGATCTTGTAGTCGATGTTAAGGAGATCCTGAACTGTAATTGGTGCAGTTCAGGGTATCTCCTTTCTTGAGAATCGGGCATACGATTCTGAGGTTCCATTCATTGGGTATGCTTTCGTCCGACCAAATTTTGCAGATGAGCTGGTGCATGCTCCTAACCAAATCATCTCCAGCTGCTTTATACAGTTCGGCAGCTAGCCCGTCTGCTCCAGCGGCTTTGTTCGACTTAAGTTAAGATATCGCTATCTTCACTTCATCCAAGTCGGGTGGGTGGAATTGTCGGCCTTCTGCACCCAAATTGAATGGTTCTGTATTGCTAACGAAGTTTCGGTCGTCATTGTCATTATACAGCTTGAAAAAGTGGTTTTTCCATATCCTCAGCACTGACTGCGGTTCAACAACAATGTTCCCTGTTGAATGGAACCAAATATCTAATTATTATTCAGCGTACTATACAGCGACACTTGCTTGCCGGAAAACAAAGAGCTATAGTCCAGCGACTTACAAAGTGCCCCGAAAGTCTTCGAATACGACTGAAGGTAAAAAAATGTAAACTCATTGCAATAAAAATTAAAAACAATTACATTTTGGAATTTCCACAAAATATTACAACTCAAAATTCTTCCCCTCTCCTCCTTCCTCACTCACATTCGAAAACAATAATTATTTTTAATTTTTCTCATAACTTTTTAATTGCCGAACAGAACAAGAAAAATAAACATTCTCTAAAAAGCGTAATTCTTCTTAAACTATTTACGAGCGGATCCTCCACAACGTCACTGTTTCCTGTGATACACGCTTCCCCTTAACTCCCCCCTCAGCAACATTGAAATCAAAATCATATTTTTATATTAATTTACTTTGCTTAAGAATTCCCTTACACAAGTTTTTGTCACGGATTTTCTCATTTTGGTTTTCGTTATTATTTTTATGTTTTTTTTCTTCTTCTCTTTTCTGTTAAATTTTTCAATTAAAACTTTTTTATTATATATCCCAGCAGACTCTCAATAATTCCTTGGTTGTTTTCTGTAAAGTAAGCAAACTTTATCACTATCGCAGTAACAGAAGCAGAGCTCTCTGAGCTGACACAGCAGACAGGCACGCATTGCTGTTGGAAGAAGGGTAGGAAAAAATGTTGGAGTCTTAGGGTGATAATAATTCTTCTGGAATTCTTGTGTTGCTTTCGGGGTGGGATTAGTATCCTGTATTCCTTGACATGGCCCCCTCCGATAAAAGTTGGTGAATTTGAAAGGGATCAAAACTTAACACACCAAAATTGTACGGCTCTCTGAAACCATCCCTGACAGTCTCACAGTCTTCACAACCATGTCATAAACTAAAAAACCACTTGTTAAATACTGCATTCCTTTTCACATTTTGTTTGTATTTGTGGTTCTGATTTTCTAGTATGACTTCCTTGATGACGTTGACGACAACGACATGCCGGAGTAAATGATGATAGCAATGTAGTTGCAATGCGGTGATAGTAGACTCGTGGTGTTGGAAAGGATTTTCAATTAAAAATTCCTGCAATAAGTCAGAATGTTAAATATTTCAGTGTTCTAGTTCAAGACACTCGAGTTTCTGCCCTTTTAGAACTTAAAATAAAAATTGAGTTGAATGAAACTTGAAAAATTTCCCTGTTGTCCTTGCAGACAGAAAAAAAAAACAATTCCAAATCCATGAATTGAGTAGTAGTCTCAGAGGAGAAGCTTCCAAGAGAACAGTAAATAAGAAATGGAGATTTTGTATGCTCGATTTTAAGACTTCCTTCATAAATGCTTGAAGACGAAAATCATAGTAAGCACTCAGACACATAAAATTAAACTCCTGCAGCAGCCATAAAAAACTTAAGGACGAAATCGAAAGAGCTGCTTTTCAAGGTAAATTCGGAAAATAGTAAAACGGAAATAGTGGCTTTGTTCCATTTTTCTTTTTTAGTCCTGGCCATCGTCTTCTTGTCTTCTTGTCTTCTCTACTTCCTATCTCCTCCATCATGCAAATTTATATTATTGTCAGGTCGTGTTTGTGTAATACTGACGATGGATGCACTAAAAGGACGAACAAGTGATCTCTGGCAATATGACGAAAACCATTGGAATCCTTACGAATGCAATACCCCCGCTATGGTATAAAGATTGATTGCAGACTGAAAGGAAATCCTATAAAAAATAAAACCGGAATAGCTGGTGAAGTCCTTTTTGCTCTGAAGAATGTCTTAAAGTAAAGTGGAAGATGGAAGAATTCGAAGTAATAGGGTTCTTGTATTGCAAAAAAATATCTTGGGAGTGGATATAAAAAAGATGCAGCAAGTTGCATGGAATGGGGTTTTACTTATTAATGATTAAGAGAGAGAGAGATGCAGAAAGCTATTTTTTAGTGTCAAAATAGAACTTTAAGGCATTTATGTATCTATTTGGGTTTTGATTGAAATGTCAAATTTTAACTTACTTACTTAAGGTGGAATTACAGTCCGTTGTGGAATTGAGCCTCAATCAACAGTTTTCGCCAGCCAACTCGGTCTCTAGCTAGCTGTCTCCTGTTTTGCACTCCAAATGGCCTTGACCTTTCTGGCTAGGTCCATGTCGTTGTTCAACCCGCAAAGTTCGCTGTTATAAAGGGTTTTTTTTGCCATTTCATCATGGAAAGGTATACGATTCAACAACGAGTCGAAATTATTCAAATTTACTACCGAAATTCGGAGTCAGTGGTCAAACGTACAATTTATGGTCGTCATAATCGTCCTGCCAGATCAACAATTGAGCGTCTAGTGGAAAAATTTGAACCCACAGGCTCAGTACAAAATGTTCCCGTGCCAGTGAGACAAAGAAGTGCCCGTAGTGTCGAGAATATTGCTGCCGCTAGCGCATCAATTGCGGAAGACCCAAATCAGTCTCTCACACGTCGTTCTCAAGCGTTGGGCATCTCAATGACGTCGTTGTAGCGAATTTCCTTACAAGATCTAATTGACGCAAGAATTGAAGCCGCTTGATCACCAGAAGCGTCGTATGTTCGTGAATTGGGCTGAGCAACAATTTGAAAATGATCCGGATTTTCATCGAAAAATCATCTTCAGCGATGAGGCTCATTTCTAACTGGATGGCTTCGTCAATAAGCAAAATATGCGTTATTGGTCAGGAAGCAATCCACATGTGCTTCACGAGGCACCATTACATCCCGAAAAAATCACTGTTTGGTGCGATTTACATGCTGGTGGTGTCATTGGACTGTACTTCTTCGATGAGCGCATTATCTCCAGAAATGGACCTGTGAATTGGCCGCCTCGTTCGCCGTTAGACTATTTCCTGTGGGGCAACGTCAAATCTATGGTTTATGCCAACAAGCTAGCGACGATTGATGAACTTCGTACGAATATCGAACGTGAAATTGCAGTAGTATCGGCCGATTTATGCTTGAAAACCGTCGAAAATTGGGTTCAGCGTCTGGACTTCTACAAGCGTGCCCGTGGTGGCCATGCAAAAGAAATCGAATTCCATACATAATGGCATCAAATGTACTTCCACAGGAATATCTCATTGATATCCAAAACCGTTTTTGTTTTATTTAAGAAAAACCCTTTATCTTCTTCGTCATTCCCCTTCAATGCACACGGGACAAAAGATAACCCGAAGAACTTTCCTCTCGAAACAGTCTAAGGCACTTTCATCCGATTTTGCCAAGGAAACTCCTCTACTACCTCGAAGTTGTATGCGTCTATTGTTACGTTCTGTCCGAGCCGTCGCGTCGGTGTTGGGTGTCCTTCCTCGAAGACAGCATGTACTTCGTTTTTCCCTTCTTTACCGCTAAACCCATTTTTCCCGCTTCTGTCTCAATTCTCACAAGGGACCATTGACATCACGCTGCGTTCTTCGCAATATATCAATTTCATCGGCGTACGCGAGAAGTTGAACAGATATTTGGAAGATAGTACCTCTGGTGATGATGGTGGAGTTCTGTACTATCTTCTCAAGAATGATGTAAAAAAATCGCATGACAGTGCATCGCCATGTCTGAATCCTTTTTTTACGTCGAAAGATTCCGTAAGCTCGTTGCCAACCTTGATGGAGCAGCGTGAAGCAGCGTGAGTTCTCCATCGTCATTTTGCACAAGCGAACGAGCCTGGCAGGGTTGCCAAAATTTGACATAGCTTTATATAGTTCGTCTCTGTAGATGCTGTCATACACGGCCTTAAAATCGATGAAAAGTTAGTGGTTATCGACTTGGAGTTCATAGGTCTTTTCCAGGATCTGCCGCAACGTGAAAATTTGGTCGATGGTTGACTTCTCTAGCCTGAAGCCACATTGATAAGGCTTCAGACGTTCACATATTACGGCAGGGAGGATCATGTAAGCGATGTCAAGTAGACTGATTGCTCTGTGCATGTTGACTATGTCTATACAGAGTTTTCGAAAGCAATATGCCCTTTTCAACACTTTATCTCCAAAGCAATTATAGGGCAATTTAAAAGATCCTCAGGGAAGGCATCTAGGACCTCTTCTCTTTCGTCTGGCTGTTAATGAAATAGCAAAATTTTCATGATCGCATTCTTCCGATACTTTATGTTTTCGTTTGTTGCTTAACCATTGGTCACAAGACGGAGCTTGCTATGCGTTCTAACAACTTTGTTTAAAAAATGATAAGTTAGCGATGTCGTGTCCATATACTTTCATTGAATTCTGTCTAATTTGTCTTAAATTTCTTCCACACAAAGTTTTCATTGAATTGCTTTCATTCGTTCAAAAATAAAATATCCCTGAAATTAAGGACTGTCCATGTTATACTCAGACACAAAACATATTCCTTCTGTAAAAGCTTTGAAAAGAAAACTCAAGTTCCTTTGAATTCCAAAAGACCTATCTCACGTCTATGAATGATAGAGAACATCATCCTTATTCAATTTATTTTTCCACGATGCAGCAAAAAAAAAACAGCATTTACAGTCCTGTCTTTCATCATCATCATCGACACACAAAAATACCACCCATTTTGATTGAATTCACATTCCTCCAAAATATGTGTATGGTGCATAATTTTTTCAATTTTGAAAATATCCCATCGTAGCCACATCACGCATAAAACAATTTTACACCCATTCATTCAAGAAAAATTGCTCTTTCAGCAAATTGATTTGATAGCAAAACTCATTGCAAAAATTGTTTTAAAACTCTTGAACGTGGTCATTTTCATTTCTATATCAATTTTCCTTGGAGAGATAAAGAAAAGACAAATTACATACAAATACAGATAAAACATCCCGGAACTGACTCAATGAAAATTCCCCAAGAACCACAAAAGCCAGAGCCAGAGCCAGACCCAGAAAGCAAAAGTCAAACTAAAAAATATTTATTTGAAAATAAAATAAAAATAAAACTGTTGACTGATATCCGGAAATATATTCAAGGAGCAGACTTCGTGCTTCCTTTTTTCCTATTGAAATCCAACTCTTGCTATCGCTGCACTAAAATGTTTAGACCTCCTTCTTTCTTTATTTAAAACTGAGGAGTAAAAAAAGAAAACATTGGACGATGAAAAAAATCAAGCAATTTGAAGATGAAGTATTCCTTGCACGCAAAACCGAACTACATAGAGAACTTGAGAAGGATATTGCACGAATATAGACGGACGTAGCACGATGCCGGTCGGAGCAAAAATTTCAAGAAAAAAGAAAAAAACAAACACAAGAAACACTCCACTAAGAAGAAGTATATTTGAACATTTTTTGAAAGAAGCAAAACCGCACTTCATGTTCCTTACGAGGAACATGGAACTTGAAGGAAAAATAGAAAAACGATAGGAGCGTATTTCGAGTAGCTTTTGCGTTGAAATTTCGCTGTCGTGTTGGTTTTTCTTTTTTCTTAAAGTTTACGGCGAGTTTTCTTGCGCTGAAAAGCAAATGCAGTGCTAGCAAACTATTGAGTCAATTATATTGCACTTTCATAGTCGAAGTGGGATGATGTCACTTTCTTTTAGAGTATGTGGTCGTTTCCTTTTTTTTGGCTGAGATGTAATTTCGGTTTCATAGTACGTTGCACTTATTGGAAGGCTATGCAATAGCAATGCAGACACGTGATCTAAATGAAGTTTGCATTAAGATGAGCATTCTTCGAATCAATTTGAATACAAATTTACATTAAAATTGATCAGAATACAAGAGATGAAAGCTACAAATGTCATTTAAACATTTGACACTCAAACATATATAAATAAAAGGGTTCTGCAACCCAGTAAATTGTCGATTATGAGCTTTAGTGTTCACTGTGGCGTATACTTACTTTTTTTTACTCTTTTTGTTAAATGAAATTTAGAAGAACAAAACAGGTTTAAAATAAAAGGTTCTGCCACTTAGTACATTGTCTATTCGGCATTTCAGTGTTCACTGTGGTGTATACTTATTATTGGTGAATGGAATTTTCACGTCAAGGATTTCAAAATTGACCTTGGACAATTGGATTTAGCACTCTCAGAGCAGCGGGAATCTGATCTAGCAGGGATAGAAGACGCTATAAAAAGTTCGTATCCAAGTAAATTATGCAGAAGCAATAAAATTGCTAAATCGGAATGGTTTGATAAGGAATGTGAAATGCCGAGGAAAGCATCTTTTTTCATATTTAAAAGCTTCCGTGAATGAATTGTATCACTCAGTATCTTGAAGCAAACACGAAGTACAAGTTGCTATGTAAACAAATGAAAGAGAAACATTATGAAGCAGAAGCCAGACGATTAGGAAATTGCAGGAATGGTGTAGATTTTTGGATTTTAGTGAGGAAACTAAATGGGAAGTGTTACGTAATCAATCAAGAGCTAAAACCAAATGTACTGCTAACACATTTAAAAAAGCTACTGGACGCTTCGGGAAGTACTATTTCAATTCTGTACGCTGCACTAAACATTGATAATGAGGTCCTTGATGCAATGTTCACATTCGATGAGACAAATGACGTGTTGAAAAGGTTAAAAGTTAAAAAGCAGCAGGATCGGATGGAATTTCCGCAGAATTTTACAAATATGGAACTCAGGATCTTATTAATAATCTTGTTACAATCTTCAATAAGATAATGGAAGATGGGTGTATTCCTCGACAATTTACAGAATCCTTAATCTTTCCTATCTACAAAAAAGGGAGTACAGCAGATCAAGCAAAATATAGGGGCATATTTTCTTAACGCTTCTTATAAGATTTTTACAACTGTCCTGCAGCATCGTCTCAATGTATGTATCAGGAACAATAACCTAATTGCGGAGTGTCAAGCTGGTTTCAGACCAAAATTGACCACATTTTCATCATCAGAATCATTTATGAATAAAGGAGCAAAATTATACGTATTATTTGTTGACTTTAAGTCAGCATTTGATACTGTTAATAGAAATGCTTTGATATATGAGTTGTACGGCATGCGAATGTCCTAGAGGCTTGCCAGGATAATCCAAAATCTTTATAGCAGTACAAAATCAGCTAACTGGAATGGCGAAGGGATGTCAGACTGGTGTCACACTTGCACAGGAGTTAGACAAGGATGTACTCTAAGCCCTTCGTTGTTTGCTGTCTTTATCGAAGATCTCGTCCAACGCCTACCTTCTGGTACAGAGTACGCCGGAAAACCTATCAAAGCACTGATGTTCGCCGACGACATTGTTATCCTCGCATATTCGCCAGAATCTCTGCAATTAATGATAAACCGCGACATCTCTTGAAGAACCAAGGCCTAAGTGGATTACTCTCATCAACAATTCTCAGGGGAACTACAATTTAACACCGATTTCGAATGGCAATATAGAGAAGCACTTTTTTCATGACAGATTGATACTCTTTGAAGTTTTGTCAGTTCTTGGCAAGAGGCAGTGCCCGTGAAAGATGAAATAAAAACTTTGGGCCCGAGTAGGATTCGTACCCACGACGTTCTGCTTAGCAGCCAACGCACCTTTAACCACTAAGCTACGGACACTACAATGTGAATTTAGAAAAGTCAAAAGTCATGATATTCAGGAAAAGGGGCGGGCGTGAAAGTAACAGTGGTGAGAGAAACAGAGAAATATTGGTATAATGGAGAGACAATCGAAGTTGTCAACGAATACAAGTACCAAGGGATACTTATGACTAAAAACCTGGATATGGAGAACCTCCTTAAATATAAACTTACAAAGGCTAAGACGGCAATCGCTGCCACGTGGAACAGGTGTTTTTCGAACAAAATTATTAGTCAAAGTGCCAAATTTCGAGTCTTTGAAGCAGTTTCAGAAGCCATCATGTTATATTCGGCTCAGGTATGGGGCTACAAATAGTATGAAACGGTGGAAAAATTGCTGAGGTAATATGTTAAAAGAATCTTTCATATTCCGTCCAAAGCCTCGAATTATCTGGTCATGCTGGAAACTGTACTTCCACCTCTGTTTATACGGACCCTTAAGCTTCATGTAGATTATATTCTTAAGTCAATCAATATGCCTAATAAAACACTTCCAAAGATAGTAGCGCTTCATGTAATAAGTTGCGATGACTAAAGCGAATGGAAACCAAAGCTTTACGAACTATTAGCAAATGTGGATCGTAAGTGTAGAGAACGGTAAGTGATGGAAGCAACAAGCTCAGTTCATAGAACCCTACCCTAGTATCTACCCATAATCTGTGTAATATGCAAGATATCATCTGCGGCACTAGACACCCTACTCTATCTGACACCTCTGGATATAGTCTGCAAACAAATAGCTGCTAGTTCTGCTATTCGCCTGAATGCCTCTTCAAAGTGGACTAACAATAACATTGGCCACTCTGTTATTCTTTATTATTGAGAATCAATTCCAAAGCACACATACTACAGCGTTCCTCAACTACAGTTCATTTAATACATTTCTGGAAAACGAGGCAATTCACTTATATACAGATGGATCGAAAACTAGTGATGGGGTTGGTGGAGGTGTGTACTCCGAACGACTAAAACTAAGTCTTTCATGTCCTGTCCTGTCTCAGAAAAAACGCGGTATCCACATCTGATTTTCTCAGATAGTCAGGCAGCTATAAAGTCCCTGGACTATGTCTCTACAAACTCGATTACGGTCCAAAACTGTCGATCGTCTCTAATGGAGATGGCACAACAGTTTAACATTCACCTTCACTGGGTGCTGGGCCATAGAGATATTCCAGGGAACTGCAAAGCCGACAAACTCGCCAAACATGGTACAAGTACATTACCCATTAAATCACAAATAGCTTATTTTTTATATCAATCGCTACATGTAAGCTTTTGCTAAAACAAGATGCTATTAAGAGAACTAACATCAGGTGGAATAACATTACCACCTGTCAGGCAACGAAAACCATCTGGCCTAATTTGGACTTAAAGAGATCTAGATGCCTGATATCTCTAAGCAGAGCGCATATAAGCTCCTTAATTGGTGTCATAACTGGACACTGTCTAATTGGAAGACACGCTGCGCGACTGGGCGTATTTTCTAATGATTTCTGCAGAAGCTGCATGGATGAAGAGGAGGAGGAAACACTTCTTCACCTCCTCTGTACCTGTCCTGCTCTGGCTCATAAACGTATGATTCACTTAGGAGAATACTTCTACAATGATCTAAACGATCTCGTACATATTAATGTAATTAATCTTCTACGTTTCGTAAGGAACTCTGATTGGTTTCAATGAGCTTTCGAAGAAAAGCCTTTCTAGATTCATGTGGTATCAAAATGGGCCTTTGATTGGCCTAAGTGTGTCTTTTAACATCCATGACAGCCACTTTAACCTAATCTAAACTAACATGCAAGAGAGAGGGGATACCATACATTTCATAATCTGGGGTCCGGTCTTAGCTGAAACTAGGAGATGTTTCCTAGGTGCCAATATCCGGTTTACTTATCGTTTAAACATTTTCTAAAATTTCAATATCAAATGAACACATAAAACGTATTTCTTTTAAAGTATTCGATAAAGTCTGCAACTTCTGGTTGGAAACAGAAAGAACCACAGTTGTTAAATTGATACAAAAAGCGTGTTAGTTTCAATACTCGTGTTGCAATGTCTCTGGACCGCAATTTAAAAGCCTTGACATTCAAATTTATTCACGAATATCCTACGTGATTGTGATTTTTCTACTATCCTCGTGTTTCTCATCATTCTCAATGTTCACATCCAAATTATTCAAAGATAAAAAAGGAATACAACCGACGACAAGCTTGAAAATATATCATCGACCATAGTTTGCATCTTGCACATGAAGCACGATGCTTCTACCGCTGGTTTATGTACCAAGTGTGATGGTGCTGGCGACAATGGCGACAGGATATCCGCGGTAAATAAATTGCTACCTAAATTCTCTCATGGTGTGCCGTTCTGGCACGGAATGATATGATGCCTTTATATGACATTTTTCTTGCTTTAACACCTTCATTTATATCGCTTTCTCGTAGTGATTTCGTTTTATTCTAGACGGTCGTGTGCGATTTGAAACGTGACTATACAAACTGCAGGATAATCTTTCTGGTTGTTGTAGAAGACCAGCCCATATTTTCTAATAAATATAAAACACCTTTACCCTTTCTCTCTCTGGTACTATATGCGACGTTCGGTCGCCAAGCAAGCAACAAATTATTATCATCGACAAATATTTATACGTGTGAAGTTAATAAAGCACATAACGAAGATCCTTTAGCCTACCGCACTGATCCTTGAGGGAATCATTAATCACAATCAGTGTGGTTTTCTGCCTGTTATGCAGTACTCTTTTTAATTTGCGTAACCTCTAAAAGAAGGAATTCTTTTGCTCCTTTTTCTCTTTTTTGTTGTAGCGAGGACGCCATGCTCTCCCCTCTTATTCGTCGCACAAACTTTTCCAAAATATAAATAAAGAGTCGGGAAGAAAACAAAAAAAAAAAACTTTTCCATACTAGTGTCTGCGCTGCGCCTTTATCCTTTTTGGCACTTTAAGGAGTAACTTTTGTGTTTTGGGAAAGAATCAAGGTTTATCTATACTTTGGGCTATATTTCGTGTTAGATGGGTGTTTATGGTTTAGCAGGAAGAGGAGGAGTGAAATTTAGCGGTGGAGTAGGGGAAGTCTTAAATGCTGTTGTTTATTTTTATCAAAAGTCTATAATCCTTTGTTCAATGAATTTTGGCCTCAGTGGTCGTTTGTCTTGTATTCGACAGGCCCTACGGTTGTTGTTTTGAATTGTTGTTACTGTGTTGATTTTGGGTGTGTAAGTGTGTGTTTTTTTATTGGTATTGGCGGATAAAGATTAAAGTTTCTAAAGTTACCTTCTGGTTTTGCTTGTTGCTTGGGACTTTTTGGCCTGTGTTTTGTTGGAAGTTTCCTGGACTTGTTGAGGATTCAAATTTTAGGGAGTTTTTTTTTCTCTTGATGGACTGTTGTTGGTCGCTTTTACTTAATAGGCTTAAGTTTAAGAGGTGCTTTGATAAAAACCCAGAGGAAAAAAGTTCTTAAGGACATTAAAATGTGTTTATCGATGCGTTAAATTGGTAATAAGTCCGCGTTGGTAGGGAGAAAAATGATGGAAGATTTTTGTTTGGTAAGTCAATATTTGGTTTGATAGCTTGATGAGAATGGAAAAAAGACAGATTTTGACACGAGGTTAGTATCTTCTTAGGGTGTCCTCCTGAGCTAGGATAACGTCCAGGAGTCTTAGTTAAGATTTGGAACTAAAAACTCCTTTATGGGGCAGGGCAGACGTAACTTGACGCATGCTTCAAAGTTAGACGCATAAAAAAGCGAGCTTATTTAAGCGCTTTTTACAAGTCTGAGCTTCTCATACATCGTAATTGCCATAAAAAGAGTCTAACAGGAAACCCCCTTACGTTGCAAAAGCATAATGTAAAGGGTTTTTCAATAGAGACGCTACAAAGGTTTTCTTAAATAAAACAAAAACGATTTTAGATATCAATGAAATTCTTTATTCCTGTGGAAGTACATTTGATGCCATTATGTATGGAACTTGATTTCTTTTGCATGGCCACCACGGGCACGCTTGCAGAAGTCCAGACGCTGAACCCAATTTTAGACGGTTTTCAAGCATAAATCGGTCGATACTGCTGCAATTTCACATTCGATATTCGTACGAAGTTCATCAATCGTCGCTGACTTGTTGGCATAAACCATAGATTTGACGTAGCCCCACAGGAAAAAGTCGTAACGGCGTTAAATCGCATGAACGAGGCGGCCAATTTACACGTCCATTTCTGGAGGTCGAACTTCGTTCTCAATAATTCGATTGTTTGGCCCGCTGTGTGACATGTGGCACCGTCCTGTTGAAACTACATATCGTCCAAGTCCATATCATCCAATTCATTCCAAAAATAATCGGTTAATTGAGCGGTAGCGATTCCCATTCACAGTAACGTGCCGGTCTTGATCATCACGGAAGAAGTACGGCCCATGACACCACCAGCATGTAAACCGCACCAAACAGTGATTTTTTCGGGATGTAATGGTGCCTCGTGAAGCACATGTGGATTGCTGCCTGACTAATAACTCATAATTTGCTTATTGATGAAGCCATCCAGCCAGAAATGAGCCTCATCGCTGAAGATGATTTTTCTATGAAAATCCGGATCATTTTCAAGTTGTTGCTCAGCCCAATTCACGAACATACGACGCTTCTGGTGATCAAGCGGCTTCAGTTCTTGCGTCAATTTGATCTTGTAAGGATGTAGGCCAAGATCTTTTCGCGAAATTCGCCACAACGACGTCACAGAGATGCCCAACGCTTGAGAACGACGTGTGAGAGACTGATTTGGGTCTTCCGCAATTGATGCGCTTGCGGCAGCAATATTCTCGACACTACGGGC
>CAKKXW010000005.1:8470563-8500181 GCA_920937365.1 Sphaerophoria rueppellii
TAGCTGGTCTTATCTTTTGAGATTCCGGAAGGGACATTTTCTGGAGAAGAGTAGGGGTAAAGTTAACGTCTAACAAGCTTCACATTTTTTTTTTTTTTTCTGGGAGAACGACTGACTGAGTTTATGGTTACAGTTATGGTCGTTTGAATGTGTGGGAATTGAATTGACTCTAAATTGTTTCAATAAACCTATTTCACTGGGGAAGATGCTGCTTTTTATTTGCTGTTTAATAGCTGGTGAGGTAATAAAATTAAAATGTTATCGGGGATTATGTATTTGGTGTGTAAAGCAAGTTAAGTCCTTATTTAATTTTCTCATATTTACACTTCGAACAATCTGCAATTGAAATGGGGATGAGAAGAGGTCTTTTACAGGGAAGGCCTTAGAGTTTTCTATTCTGGTCGATTGACTTTCGATTGAAAAACTACTTACTATGATCTTGCACCTTACCGGTACCTAGCAGGAAGTCTCCAGTGTTCGAAGAGCTGTGGCACAACCAGAAGCTTGCATTTAGGCTTTTGATACAGTTTGTGTAGTTTCCTTTTATCCATTCACCTCGCTCGCGTTGCTAAGTCCGGTTTGTTGGCAAAAGTCGATCCTTTACGGTTCCCCACAAAAAAAGCCCTAAAGGAAAAAATGAGGTTTTAAATCCATCATAATCTTTGTCATCCGCTGATGGACTTTAACACTTAATAGCTCAGTAGAGAGTTGGGATACGAATCTAGGTCGCCGGAGGGAAATTTCGTTCTAAATGTTACTGAATTGCCGCGAAAAGCACCTAAAGACACGGAGTTGTCCCGGCAAGTAAGCAAACCGAATTGACTCTATCAACTCGAGTAGTGTCCGTAGCTTAGTGGTTAGGTGCTTTGGCTGCTAAGCCGAACGTTGTGGGTTCCAGTCCTACTCGTGTCCATAGTTTTAATTTCATCTTTCGCGAACACTGCCTCATGCGAAGAACTGACAAAACTTCCAAGAATATCATCGGTCATGAAAAAGTGCTTTTCAACTTTGCAGTTGGGAATCGGCGTTAAATTTTAGGTCTCCTGAATTCTTCACACGCACCTAGAGAATTGTTGATGAGAGTAAGCCACTTAGGCCTTGGCTCTTCAAGAGCTGTCGCGCAATTCTATTTTTTTTTTTTTTAACTCGACTTGGCATACCGTGTTAGCTAACCCGAGTAGAAAAAATAGGTAAATAAATGAAAATTAACTCAAGTGAACTCGATTTCGCGAATCAAGTTGACCCATCACAGTTTGCTAGTTCTTCATTAGTTCTCAATGTCCTAAAGATATGACATGCATGCTTATCAGATAGAGGTAAGGAAGATGTTTAGGGAAACTCAGCACAGTCCACCAGATCCTTGACTTTCAACCACCTTCAAGATAAATCGTATAATTGTAAACAAAAAAATAAATAAATTTAATTTTAAAGTAAAATCCTATCTACAGAAGGATGAGATGCTAAACGAGCCTTTAGTTCTTTTTTTTACATTTTTATATTAACTCTGAGTAAATAATTTAATAACAGAGAAGACAAAGAAAATGGATGAAAATGAACTGACCAGCAGGGTTAGCCTCGCTATAGACCCACAAGGATATCATTTAGCTGACGATGGAATGGCATCGAGATGGTATGGGCAGTTTAAACAAAACAAAGGAGGAAACGGAATTGTAGGAAATAATCCATTATGATCCACTTACGGCGATTGTTGGTTCCTTTTCATGCGACCAACATTGGTGGACAGGTGGCTCCACTTTTCTCGATTTTGTCGTCCTGAGTAGGTGGTCTGCGTATGACAAAACCCCAGCGTCATGGCATCATAGAACCCCCAAGAACAATATTACCCTCTGCGGTAGATTTAGATTCTCTTTTCAGCAAATTCCATTTAAATTTATTCAAATAAGTTTCATTCGAAGGATTAGAGAGACAGACAAAAAGTTCGTATGGCAACCATAAACAAGATTTGTGTGTGCATGAGCTAATCTGGAATAAATCCAAGGCAAAAAAATAAAAGAATAACTCACGAGTGTGGGTTCAATGAAATTATAAGGGTAAAAAGGTTAAATGCTAAATGAATACTTAAATATTCAACTCGGCCCGAGTTCTATATATGAAAATGTGCGGCGCTCTGAGCTGGGTTAGATTAAACTAAACAAAGAGATTTTATATCCTTGGAATTGAATGTGTTGTTTTGTTTAATTTTTATGGTTTCAGGATCAAGGCTTTTATTATGTTTTTGTTCCTTCTCCGCTGCCAGTATTTTTTTTTTTTTTTCTAATCTTTGGGGATTGTTTATTGTGCAATTCAATTTTCACCTTTAGGATATTAATTTTTAATTTGTTTTATGAATTATGATTCTGGTCAGGAGATGTTATTTTTTTGTTTAAAGAATTAAATTGAATTCTCGGTACCTTTCTAGGTTAATGGGTAATCAAAAAATAGAAAGAGAGAAAGAAATGAATTTTCAGAAGAATGATTTTCTATGTTTGTGTGGGCTTATAACAATAATGATAGGACATTGAGATTATTAATGATAAATCGTTGTGATGAAAAGTACCTAGTAACCTTTGAATTAATCACGTCACATGTCGCTGACAGAAAAGTCATTTGAGTGGGTCACATGTCCTTGGTCCTTACACTAGAATTTTTAAGGCTTTTCAATATTAATTTCAACAATTTTGTTTCATATTTGCGAAGTCTGGTTAGGTTACAGTTGCTGTCTGGATGTTATTGATTCACTTAGACCATATGAGTCAATTGTGGTACCACTTTGAAAATTAACTCAAGGGTGAGTTGAAACATTAGAAAAAGTGCTATTTACATAATGTCTTATGTCAATTGTTGACAGTACCTACACTGATACTGTCGAAAGAGCCACCAAGTCACCAAGATTGGTATTCTTCTGTCGGAGAGTGTCAGGCATCTAAAAAGGAAGTGTTGGACTGTTCCTTCGTCCTCCTTGTCCATACAACTTCTACAGAAGTCATAGGAATAGACCCCCAGCTTGATGGCATGTCATCCTATGAAATCAAATATTTCGAACCGTTTCACGTCTAAGCTAGGCAGGGCACTACTGTAATCATCGATTTTAGATTCTTGATTCTAGAGCATATTGTAGAATGTAGAAAGTGGTGTTTCTATTTTAGGTTTGTTTCTAAGTTCTAAAAGTAGGCAGCATTGTTCCGTTTTTGACGAGCTCACCAGCATTACAATTTCCCGAAATATCTTGTGGATATTGTTCTGTTCCATTATCTCATTCAGAAATGATCGACAGTTGTGGATAGGGCTTCACGATATTCGATAAAAATATCGGTATCGTATCGTATCGTATCGAAGGTCGATACGATAATCGACACGATATCCAGTACCTGCGATACTGATATCGATACGATAAATGTGTTTATAAAATTGTCGATATTATCGTATCGCCGATAAGCACTGGCCGATAATTATCGAATATATCGTATCGACTGAAAGAATTCTATTTACGACACTGCGTGCGCAAAATTCGAATTTTCTTTCAATAGCATTTACTAACAGTAGTTTACTTGTAGTAATAAACACATTTCATTGTTTTTTTACGCGTTTGCTCATACTTTCATTTTCGATCGTCTTTTGAAAGAACCCGATGAACATCGATACTAGTACGAAACGCGTCATTTGTTTTCGACACATGTTAGTAACCGGTTGATTATCATTTCATATAATAGGTGGTTGAAAGGTTGTCTTCATCTATAGTCATATATACATATATATAAATGCACCTATAAAAATAAAGTCTGTTAAGTGTTGGAATATCAAGCCTAAACCAGAAAAACAAATTACGCGACAAGGTACACCGTTTTATATTTTTCTCTTAGAACGGTGATGGGATTGTGAGCTTTCAACAAATGTCCATTTAAAATTGGGGGTTCGGATAGTCTTTAATCAAATAAAATAAATTTTGAATAGCTTGCGTTAAACTTTTTGCCTCGCTTTAATAGTAATGAACTTTTTTTTTATATTTCGATATTTTATCGAGTATCGTATCGGTATCGTATCGAGTTCGATAATGATACGATAAATTTGTCTTAAAATTATCGCCGATATCGATACGATAATATAAAATAATTTGTTATTCGATACGATACCGATACAATCGAAAAATATCGGTATCGTATCGTATCGTGAAGCCCTAGTTGTGGACCGTTGTTGAGTTTGTAGAAACACATTCGAGAGATTTGGAAACGGCTTGGTTTTCCGAAGAAAAATATAAAAACAATATAACGATTTCTTTGAGCCAGGATAATTCCTTTTGTATCGCCATTAATTCAGCTTGAAGCACGCCACATTGATTAAGTATACGGCTCTACATTCTAAAATTTGGAAAGCACGTGCGTACATTTATATCCAACACTTTGGTAAAATTTTGGACAAATGTAGTTCTAGTCTCTTCTAGTTTCAATTGGCGTAAATTTTTTGGAAATCGTTAGGTCCTGAGAGCGCCATAAAACTTTCAAACCACAGCGCTTATATGGTCACATCAAGTCAAGGTCCTATTAAAGCAAATTCCCAAGTTCTTGGCCGTCTGCACGTATTCAACTGGAACATTATTTAGGAGCACGGTGGGAAAATAGGAAAAGTCAACCATATTCCGGGATATTACTAAACATTTGGTTTTAAGGGGATAAAGAACTAAACCACTTTCGTTAGACCATTTGTGAATAGAAAACAGGTCGTCATTGATGTTGCTAACACAGTTTTCTATGAGACCCAGAGATGAACTCTGGAGGTATTGGACGTCATCAGCAAACATTTGCACATTCCCATAGTTAATTATTCTGGGAATGTCATTAACGTATGCCGAGAACAAAAGCGGTCCAAGGATAGAACCTTCTGGGACGCCGCGCGACACTGAGATAAAGTCGGAAACCTTATTCTCAGAAAAAACTGCCTAACTCTTCCCTGTTCAGTAAGAATGAATCAATTTAGTTGCTTCCGAAGCAAACCCGAAATCTGTGGCTTATTTGTTACATAATCTGTTATGGTCAATTGTGTCTAATGCTTTGGAGTATCAAGAAGAATCAAGAATGTGACCTAATCATCGTCAATGGCTCTCCTTATCCGCTCAACCACATCTAGGAGTGCAGTGGTACTAGTGGTACTAGTGTGATGAGACCGAAAACCAGACTGCTTAGGGGATAGAAGGTGGTTATTGTCAAAGTGCTGACTATTCATCAACTTGGACAAAAAAGGAAGGATGGAAATGGGACGAAATTCAGTCCCAATTCTATTTTTAGGAACAGGGATAATTTTGGAAAATTTTCATTTCGATGGAAACTCACTTTTAGTCAACATTGAGTTGATGGCAAATGTTATGTATTGGAGGATAACAGGCATAACTGCTTTAACGAAAGTAGGATGTAAGCCATCAAATCCCACAGAGTTGCTCTTGATAGAAATAAGATTCTCCACCACTTCTTCGGCAGACACATTAGCAAAGTTGAACCCATTTGGAAGATTGGAAGAAAAAATATTATTTTGAAGAAGACTCATAGATGAAGAAGGTTGTGGAACGGAGGAGACAAATAAATTGTTCGATTCATTGCAGTCAATATCAAGGCTAGTGGATTTTTGCTTTCCTATTCCAACTTCGCGCAGGTTCTTTATAAGTTTGCGGCTATTTTGAGAAACATTCAGATGATTGGAGAACCACTTTGTTTTAGCTGTGTTGATGAGAAGTACACATTTGTTTCGCAATTGGCGATATAATTGATGGTCCTCAGCTATTTTGAAACGTTTCCAATTTTGATACACGCGGTTTCTTTGGTTGATGCAACAACGAATTTCGTCTGTAAACCATTTTCCTTGTTGTTTGTCCTATGCCTTTTGTAGAAGCGCAGGTATATTCAAATCCTCAAAAGTATCATTTTCAATCATAACCTCTTAAACACAAATTGATGGACCTTAAAAATATAAAAGCCTTTTTTCTGTTTAAAATAAATCAATTTTCATTTTTGACATAATTTTACCAAATCCCCAATCAAATTTCAAATTTTTATTAACAAATTTCGCTCTTGTAAAAAATCATAAAATTAAAATATCACCGTTCGCGTTCATATCTTCATCTTACCAAGCCCTAAATAAAAACGTCCAAAGTCCCCAATGCATTTCTATTCCAAATATTGCCTTTAATACACCTTCAAGAGAGCTCTTAACAATTTATTGACACAAGCACTCGAAGTCCCCAATATTTGCTGAAAAAAAAAACCCTACAGGGATAAAACCTTGATTACGCCATTTAAATTGTACTTATCGTAAAATTATATAGATTCCTTTTCGAATGTCCAATCAAAATAAATACAAATCCCGCACCTTCTTCTCAATTACAAAGCCATATACAAAAAAAAACCGCCCTAAAAGCTTTTGTCTCTTAAATTGTAACTTAATTTTTTTGTAAGGTACATTAAAAGAAGACAATCTTTCTTTTTATATACCGCACGCTCGCAAAATATAAAAACATACAACAACGCCAACAAAAAAAAAAAAAGGTAAAAAGGACCGCCATCAATGTGCAAGAAATGATAATAATCCTTACACTTTGTCAATGACACATACAGCTTTTTTTTTTTGTTTAGGGGAAGCTTCGGTAAACAGCATAAACAAGACAAACCATCCCCACGCTTTTGTCCTTTTATAACCAACCAAAGCAACCAAAACCAACACATAACAATGAAGATATCCTTAAACAAGAAAAAATTAAGATCAGCTCGTAAATTTAATGCTTGCGGCCATTAAAGCAAACAGCTATAACAACAGACAGGATCCGCTACCGCACAACACCACCATGGGCATATGAAGGCAGGTGAAGAAAAAGAGTCGAAGTAAGTCATAAAAATCGTGCAGTGACAGGTGGTGGAAGGAATCCTTTAGTGACACAAATAATATAAAAGTAATGAAGCGTCAGGCTTGCTGCCGCCGTGCGCCACAAACATTTACAAGGTGGCACGACTCGCTTTCCTGTTTCGCGTTCACTAATAATGAGCTCGTATACATAAATCGTATAGGCTCTCAACGAGAACACACCCCTGGGAGGTGTTGCAAATAGGAAACTTATGACAAAAGCCCTGCCACATATGCGTCCTGCAACATCATATTGGCATATCCTTTCTTTCGGACCGGCTATAATTATTGCCGCCCCTATCGTTTAGCTTTATGGTTTTCCCTTTGTCGGCGGCAGCATTGCGCCCTTGCTCATAACGAGAGTCGATAAATGATGGCCCAGTGTGAAAGTTGACTTGTACTTTCCCATACTTTTGACTATCGACCCCAGTGCCATCTGTGTGGTGTTTTTTGTGAATAGTCGGGAAAAAAAAGTGTGCTAAAGTCCGATAACACGTACCGTGTACACAAAGAGGGCAAAGAAAAACGCCAAGCGATAAATTATACGCGGTTAAGCATATTCCACACACCATTATAATAGTGTCCAGTCCAGCTGCAGCAAGCGGGTAGCACAGCGGGACGAAACTGGATAATAATGCTTTTGGTATCACCTTTTGCAGTCGTTTAGTCATGGATGGCGAGCGAACGGCGGAGATAGGACGAAAAACAATGCTTTCTATGTTCAGTGACACTGGAGTACAGTGGAACATCGCATAAAAAAATGAATATAAATAATAACAAAGAAATTGGTCATATACAACATTGTATGTTGCAAAAATTGAGTAAGTTTCGCTATTTCCCGATAGCTGGCGCTGCGATCGGTTTTATAAAATCTCAATGTGAACATTTTCATAAAAATTCATGATATTATTATCAACAACTGAATAATAGCCTACAAAATCAAGGTGACCAACGTGACCAAAATTTGCCTGCTAGAAAATGGTGCTAGTTCAGCTATTCTCCAAAAGATGGCGCTACGATCGGTGGCGAAAAATCTCAATGTGGAAATTCATTATATTATCAACAACTGAATAGCCTAAGAATCAAGGTGTCATACGTGACCAACATTTGTCTGCTGCAAAATTGCTACTACCGCTATTTCCCAATAGATGGCGTTACGATCGGTGGCGAAAAATCGCAATGTTGAAAGTTTGCGCGATACTATGTAGACAGCCAAGGTATTGGTAAGGATGGTAAGACCTATAACTAACGTAGTGTTAGAATGACATGATATTGGCCATTGGATTTGACTCAAAGCTCTTGTGTGCGGAGGAAAACACTCCTTAAGTCTCTCTTCGACGTCTGAGCACAGCAGACCAGGTATGCATTGGAAGGCCTTCAAAAGAATTAAAAAACATTTTAAACGCATTTCCAAAACCATTAAGTGACTTTTAAATTAAATACAAGGGGATTTTCGAGAAACACTCAACTAAATGTCGAAAGAGGATCCAAAGGATATTCCAAAGAAAAACACATGGGACATTATTGAATGAAAAAGTCCTTCGCCGTAAAATAAATTCAGATCCTCGATTCAGTCGAAACAAAAAGCCCGTAGAATATTTCAATTATAAAATTTTACAAAAAAAACCCATTTCGCATACTTTAACGACAAAATAATCCACAGTGTTGCACAGCAGGGTGTTTCTCGTCGATAATAACAATATCATAGCCTCAAGTAAACCCAGGCGCTTCAAAGGCTCCAAAACTGACCTCTTTGTCCTCATTGTCTACTGTGTCCTATACTCTTGTTGAATTCGAATTCGGTTGAAAAAAAAAAACACACACACAAAAACAACTTCCAAAAGATAAAACATATTCTGAGTGCAATACTGCGTCCTGAATTTATATTTTTTAATATTTTTAAATATGAATGGCGATTTCCAGAACAGTAGCGGATTGACTAGAGCTGCATGAGAATACACACCACTTACACAAAACCGAACAGAAAATACACAACAACAAGAACAACGAAAAAAAGTATTAAATACCAACGGACACAAATATAAAGAAGGATAAATGGCCGACCATAAAAAATTAATAGTCCATCGACAGTGCTAAATCATTTTAATGGCGAATCCTTGTCCAAAAACAAAAAAACGAAAACCTATTTGTGTAGGTTAAGGTAGAGCTATGGCACAGCATAGGGTGAGATGGTTGTTGGTACATCCGTTTTTGGGCTTTGGGCTTGGAGAGGGTATAGAGAATCTATTTCTCGGTTGTAAGCTATTTTTTTTTTTTTTTTGTGGTTTGGTGTGGTTATCCCTTTTTTTAAAGGCGAGTTACTACGGTTACATTTGATTTCGTTATGCGGTCCACTTTATTTTACATGAAGCCTTGTTTCATTTAACTTTAACATTTTTTGTTGCTCAAAACGGAATAAACGGTGAATGATTTCTGCGTGTTCAAATCTATTGAGTATTTGTTTCGACAGCGGACAAAATCGGGTATGAAAGAAGGGATGATCCTTTTGATATTGATTGTTGGAGAGGTTGGTACAAGAATCAATCATTTGTAAAAATGTAAAATGGAATGAAACGAAAAATAGATTTGGGTTTGTTTTTCCCTTCTTCTGAAGAGAAAATCATTATTTGTGGCGGTTTATACTAAGAAACGGGTCAGGAACCACCAAAGTGACTTCTCAAATAAAATCCCTTAATGCAGGAAATATAAGTAAAACATGTAAATAACTTTGAACCAACCATTCTTTCCAGGAGGTCTTCAAATCGAAAACAGCCGAGAAGAAGATCAAGGCAAATACGAATGTGTTGCTGAGAATTCTGTTGGCACCGAACATTCCAAAGCGACAAATCTCTACGTCAAAGTGCGTCGTGTTCCACCAACATTTTCAAGGCCGCCAGAGCAAATCAATGAAGTTATGTTGGGCGCCAATTTGAATTTATCTTGCATAGCTGTCGGTTCACCCATGCCACATGTCAAATGGATGAAAGGTAACGACGAATTCAAAAATCAATTATCCTCGATGTCAATATCTCCATTTTGAATTTATTTTTTAAGGACCCCAAGACCTAACACCAGAAAATGAAATTCCCATCGGCCGCAATGTCCTCCAATTGACAAACATACAACAAAGTTCGAATTACACATGCATAGCAGCATCGTCCTTAGGCCAAATCGAAGCTGTTGCTGTTGTCAAAGTGCAATGTAAGTTGACAATAATATAATTGACTACAATGGTGATTTTCATTGGTGTTTGTTCTCTCTCTCTCTCTGATTTTGTAGCTCTTCCAACCGCACCCACAGATGTACAGATATCAGAAGTTACAGCGACATCTGTTCGGTTAGAATGGTCATACAAGGGTCCGGAGGATCTGCAGTATTACGTTATACAGTACAAACCCAAAAATGCTAATCAGGTAAGGACTCAAATGTTTTACTTTTTGTAACAAACGGAAACAATAAAAAGGCAGAAAAAGGACCAGAGCGAGTGGAAAACAGAGAAACTATAAAAAAAACATTTAATTATCGTTTCTGCTCTGCTATTTTCGTGCTCTCCGTCCTTTTGTCTCTAATCCTTGAAATGAAAAGGACCCTCCATCTCCATCTGGTGGAATAAATTAAAAGTGAGAGCCAGCGAAAATGTTGATTTCTTTTTTCGGCTGTCATTTTCGTCATCGCGTCGTCGTGTCTCCAAAATTTTAATATTTATAATTTTTTTATTCTGCTATCCTTTTTCCGTAGGCATTCAGCGAAATCAGTGGTATTATTACAATGTTTTATGTTGTTCGAGCGCTGAGTCCTTACACGGAATATGAATTTTATGTGATTGCTGTGAATAATATTGGACGGGGACCGCCATCAATTCCAGCGACATGTACCACCGGTGAGACTGGTGAGTATTGTAATTTGTTTCAATTTTTTTTTATAATTTGCTCCTTTTTTCGCATGAAATGGATTTTACAAGAATTTTTTTTCTTCTTTTTCCCTTTTTCTCTCTCTTTCTCTCCATGACTTAACAAACATGTTTTTTGTTTTGGATTTTGGTATGGTAACGATGAAATTAACAGGAATTTTTGACAATTTCTTTCGTGATTTACAAATTTTGTCAATTTTTATTATAAGTTGTGATTGATGAGGGTTCCAAATAGTTGATTAAGACATTGAAAATAATGTACAGTTCTTGGAATCACAAGGAACGAACAACCAAATCTTACTGAACAGCAAAACGACAAAAAAAAATTGATGAAGACTTCACATTGATCTGAACATCTTTAGAAGTTTTGCAGGGTGCGTCCGGTTTGGTCTTCTTTCAGCAAGTTCTGCCATAGATATTCCGCGCTGTCCTCCTAGCACAAATTTTTTCCAAAACGGACTTTCCTTTTCAGTCATACGGGCTAGGTGTCCACTTGCCCAATTACACAAACTGTGGTAACTATTCTCCGGTGGACTTTAGGCTCCAATTTAGCTTAGGGTTCAGGATGACTTTGGGAAATCGTTTAAGTCCCTGGACCTTAAGTATGTTGTGGTCCCAGGTTTTCGGCACCTTACTTACTTACTTAAGTCGGCGCTACAGTCCGTTGTGGACTTGGGCCTCAATCAACAGTCTCCGCCAGCCAACTCGGTCCATAGCTAGCTGTCTCCAGTTTTGCACTCCAAGTTGATTGAAGTCCTCTTCGGCTTGAGGTAGGTCTTAACCCCATTTTAATGACTTACTTACTTACTTAAAGCGGCGCTACAGTCCGTTGTGGACTTGGGCCTCAATCAAAAGTCTCCGCCAGCCAGCTCGGTCCTTAGCTAGCATTCTCCAGTTTTGTACTCCAAGTTGATTGAGGTCCTCTTCCACTGCGCCACCTGAGTCGCGGTCTTCCTCTCCTCCTACGTGTCTCGGGAATAGTGTCGAAGGCTGTCCGGGCCAGAGCATTGGTGTCCAACCTCTCTAAATGACAGAGCCATCTGAGTTTCTGGACCTGGGCCCTTCTTCTCAAGAACGATGTTAAGGAAATCGCACGACAAAGCAGCGCCTTGTCTGAATCCTTTTTTGACGTCGAAAGATTCCGTAAGCACGTTGCCAACCTTGATGGAGCAGCATGTGTTCTCCATCGTCATTTTGCACAAGCGAACGAGCTTGGCAGGGATGCCAAAACTAGACATAGCTTTATACAGTTCGTCTCTGTAAATGCTGTCATACGCGGCCTTAAAATCGATGAAAAGGTGATGGGTATCGATTTGGAGTTCATAGGTCTTTTCCAGGATCTGCCGCAACGTGAAAATTTGGTCGATGGTGACTTTCCTGGCCACATTGATAAGGACCAATCAGAAAGTTAAAAAGTTAAAATTCGATTTTGAATAATTCATCAGATAGCTAAAACTATATTTTTTTTCATTCGATCACAACTTATTAATAAAAACCAAAATATTTGTAACATTTTGTTTACTTAATAATCTGTCCTTAAATTATTAATACAAATTGCATATTTTCTGTCGTCTTTTTACCATTTTTCATGCTGCATACCCTTAGGTGACTTTACATTTGGAGGTGCAAGTAAGTAAACCTTTCTTCTTCTACTTTTTTTTTTTGTTGTTTTGAAAAAGTGCATGATTGTAACCGAACATCAATAAACGAAAAATATATACAACATTCCCAAATATTTCAACATCGAACACACTCATGCATGTTGGCCACGTATCTTTGTTCGATTCCAGTGCTACGTGACACCTTCAGTCATTTACGGAACGTGTTGGTGCCACCTTGTGGCATAAATGTATTTAACCAATGTTCTCAAGGACTTCAAATCGGTCTTCGTTTTTTTGTCTGTCTTCCTTGTTCCTTTTGACTGTGGGTAATCGCATCCTCTGTGTGTGTTGCTGCTGCAAAATCGAAAGCGATAAGGATAATTGGCTCAATAAAAGTTTTCAAGCAAACGTTTATACACACATAACACTACGAAAATGAACGATTGAACGAAAACGAACGTCATTTGTATACACACACACACATACAAGCGAACATAGCACGAAAAAGGACATCCAGGATCTATGTGTTTTGCTATTCTTTGTATGTCTGATGATGGTTTGCCACAAGAATGCAGGTCAGCTAGAGCTAGAGCTTGCATTCAATTCATTTCTACGTGTGTGTCCTCCTGCTGTTGTTCCATTCCATTGGTGTCTTCGTCTTTGGCACTGCTCGGGCCAAACACTTGAAAACAGAAGCCATGCGAATCAAATCAAATTGCTGAAGAAAACAATGGTAAAACGATCCTTGAAATTGTTAGATATGCGGGACCATCATATTAATTCGTGTATCCTTCTTCGTTATGTTGCTTTTGATGTTGCTGTGGAAATATATATGTGTGTGTGTGTAAGTGGGATCCTTAATATTAGCAACATTATTCGATATTTTCAAAAATACTACCTCTGTGTGTAGTCGTTGTCGGTTTTTATGGATGGAGAGGATCTTCCTGTTTTGCGGCAGGGAGGATGGAAATTCGGATCACGTTTTACGTTTGAAAACGCTGATGGCTTGCATTTGGCGAATTCTTTTGTGGTAATTTGAAGCAATGAGATGATGGTTTGTGTGAATTTTTGGGAAAGAATAAAAACTGAATCCACTATTCAGAGCGACTTCCTTAAGTCAGTGGTAATAAGAACGTCAATAAAACGTTTAAAATAATTGGCGGTAATCTAGTGAACGGTGTAAGGTGTTTATATTTTTCTTTATTTTCATTGGAAACATGGGTTTTTAAAGGCAACGCCGTTATTGGGAATATTAAAGTTAAGTGTATAATATAGTCGAGGGTTTTCAAATGCTGTTATTGAGATGATAAGTCAACAGTTGTTGTTTATCAGGTGATTGGGAGTTGATTGTTTGCTTAAAAGAAACACATTTGAGGTAGAAAATATCAATAATGGACACGGTATCGGGTTATTGATACTTAAAAACAATATTGGACACCCATAGTTCGAGGGTGTTTCGTGAGCTGAATTCGAGTTGATTTCGAAGGAAAATGTCCAATAATGCCAACACTCTCCCAGCTATCACTTTGTTTTGAAAAAGTCGATTTCTCGACCGTAATATGTGGAGGCTTTTTCTATACTCACGTTCCATTTAAACTGCTCTAAAGCCAACATTTGCATCGACAGTCGTCAATCCACGTAAAAAGAGCGAAAAGAATCTCTTTATCAAGTGTTTGAACATCAGTTAGAAGTATAAGAGCTCATCAATTACGTTAATTGAGCTTAATTTCTCGACAAATGTCCCCCTTCAAAGTTCTGCCTTTTCAACATTTTAGCAACGATTTTAACTTCCAATATCTCGCCATAATCATAATGTCTGCCACAAAATATAGAACTTTCATTTCAATCGATTTGTATGTGTTCGTTTGTTCTCATCTCATCATAACCATCATCTTCATTATCCACTTGAGTTGCTTGTTCCGATTGGTAGTAAGGTTCTCCAAACAAAATCAGAAAAATAATGAAAAACGGGGAGAGGATTAAAACTTGCGTGCAGAATTTTCCGTCATCGAAACTTTTCTTCTTCCGTCGTTGGTTTTTCTTTTTTTTTTCTCTCCCATTCTCATCCAATCCCGAGCGCAGTATCGAAAAGTTTAAGCACCTACTCGGTAGCATCATAGTTTAAAGTTCTTCCTTCGATTCGCTGTGGTTCTTGTCTTCTTTGCTCTAATCCTTGTTGCTTGGGTACCACAACCAGTACCACCTTAATCGACAATAGCCTCAACTATGCAATCAAAAAGTTAGTTTTCTCCACAAACTTTAGCCAAACATTTTGCTGAGCGTGTAAATTGAAAGTATACTTCTCTAATACCTAATAACATCATCAGCGATATCATCAGCAGGAACTAAGCTGGAGGAAGATCTGAGAAATGGCACTTTCCTGGGTGAATGGATTAGTTTTGCGGGAGTTGCAAAATATTTTAAGATTCATAAAGCATCGGCTTTGTTGTCAGGCACACGAGTAGCAGTTCTGAGTTCTGGTTTCTGTACTGTTTAAGAGGTTACTAATTCTAACAATTTGCCATTGTTCATGGTTAATACACGTCCATACACAAAAGATAAGTTTATTTCGCCAAATGAATCTTCACATGAAATTTTTTACCTTCAGTCATTTCAATTCATATTCGGCGGACCAAATTTTAACATTAAGGCAAAAAATACTGCAATGTCCCAAAGGCAGTAATAATTTTTGGTCATTTGTAAAAAATACGACTCCTCGGTCCCTACGCTCGTTGACAATGACACTCCAGTTGTTAGCTCGCTCGTGAAAGCGAATCTTTTTGCTATGCAGTTCGCCACCAACCTTTCGCTGCCAGAGAGTGTCATGTCTCCTCCAGTTCTTGAGCGCGTCAATGATTCCATGGGACAAATCTTCTTCGGCACTCGTGCTATGGCGAGAGTCTCAGTCATAAATCCGCTGGTCCGGATGGTATCCCCGCTACTATTCTGAAGAGGTGTTCTTCCACGCTGGCAAAGCCCCTGCGTAAGCTTTTCCATCTATCCTATTCTTCTGGGCTCGTTCCGAGTTGTTGAAAAACAGCATTTGTCCAGCCTATTCCAAAAAAAGGCGAATCTTCTTCTCCCTCCAATTATCGTCCGATTGAACTTACGTCCCTTCTTTGTCAGGTCATGGAAACGCTGATAAACTATCAGCTCAAGAAATATCTCGAAGACCGAAAGCTTCTTAATGACCGGCAGTACGGCTTTCGCAGCAACAGGTCCACTGGTGATTTGATGGTTTATCTAAATGAACAGTGGAACAAATCTTTACATCGTTTTGGAGAAAGTAAGGTTGTTGCACTTGATATTTCAAAGGCATTTGATAAAGTCTGGCATCTTGCTCTTTTATCGAAAATGCGTGCCTTCGGTATCGATGAATCCCTTTTTCGTTGGATTAGAAACTTTCTTCCGAACAGTTCAATACAAGTTGTATTGGACGGATTCAAGTCTGAAACCCACAATACAAATGCTGGTGTGCCCCAGGGCTCCGTTTTGTCTCCGATCCTCTTTATCATTTTTATAAATGATCTCCTGTCTGCAACTTTTAATCATTGTTTCGCTGACGATAGAACCCTAAGCTTCTCATATTCGTTTCCAGATTCACATCCCTCCTCTTCGGATGAGCAACTGCAATGGCAAAATATGATGAGCTCATTAAACTCTGGCTTAAACAGCATTGTCCAAAGGGGAATTAAAAACCGTGTAGAGTTTAATGCTTCGAAAACCCAATGCTGTCTTGTATCGTTGAAGCGAGATATACCCCCCTTGCCACTGTCCATGAGTGGCACTTGCATCAAAGAGACCGAACATCTCGAGATTCTCGGTATGTGCATCACTGACCACCTCTTGTGGACCGAGCACATACGCGATGTAGCCAAAAATGCCGCAAGATGTTTGGGTTTCTTAAGACGGTGCAAGAAATTTGTCTCCCGTCCGATCTGGCTATTACCTACAAGACTTATATCCGTCCAAAGCTTGAGTACAATTCCCACCTTTGGGCTGGTACTCCAGTAACTTACTTAAGCCTCTTGGATGGTATACAAAGAAGAGCCGTGAGAACGATCGGTGATAGAGACATCACTGATTCATTCACTCCTTTAGACCACCTTCGTAACGTTTCGTGTCTCTCACTGTTTTATCGTTACTTTTACGGTTAGTGCTCTAGAGAAATAGCCAGTTGCATTCCACCCCTTAAACAATTCAACCACAATACCCGCGCTTCCAGGAATGTCCATCAGTTTACACTCGAGCCCAACTTCGGTCGTACGCTCAAGTATAAAGAATCGTTCTTTAGCCATACTACGCGAATGTGGAACTCTCTTCCACACTCTGTTTTTCCCGATCATTGCAATGTTCAGGAATTTAAAACCAATGTACACCGGAACCTCCTCTCTAACCCCTTCCTTCCTTCCTAAAGTACTCACTGTGTCTATGGCATAACAAGGGTTTAAAAACCCCTTGAGTGTGTGCTCATTATAAAAAAAAAAAAAAAATCTCGTGTCTCATAGTACCCCTTTGATCCTCCTACTGAAGTAGAAAGTTGGACAGCACGTTTATATCCCACACTTGGCTTAATTATTGGACAAATTCCCTCACAGGATTCTACACAGGGTGAACGAAAAAGCTATCATGGTGTCCCCTTGACCCTCTGTAGCTACGAAAGTGTACGGCCCTGTCCTCCGAAATTTGGACAGTAGGTGTGTGTGGATAAATTCCTTCTTTTTAAACTACTTCCCGTCGTAAAAAATATGGCGCACCCAAAAAATCATACCTCTTAACAGGAACAGAAGGTCAAGTAAACAATTTTACCTTTGTACGAAAATGTTCTTTAAAATCTTAATTGCGTTCTCAAGAAATCGAACTTTTCAGAAACCTGAGAGAATTTCTACAATCTCTTCTAAGTTTAATTTTGAATCCCCGCAAATGCGGTTTATTGTGAATCGAAACTCATCATCTCGAACCTTGTGGCCTGGGTTCTACTTGTAACCTTGGTATTTTGTTTTGAAGGAGGGGGAAGTTAAGCGTTTCTTAAAAAAAAAAAAATAAAAATAAAAAGAAATTATTTGCAATGCTTACTTCGCGTTCAAAATAACGAAGCTACTTCAGTGCATCGATCCTCATTGAGAAGATGAATGAAAGGGGAAACGAAACGTTTGCTGGAGCTGAAGCTGGGATATATAGAGAATCAGTCCTTATGCGATGTTGATTTTAATTTCGTGGCTTTTCAACACCCATTCGGTCTCTTGAATCCGTCATCTCCCAGCTGATGCCATAGTTTTTCCTCCTCCTCGACGTTCGTCGTTCGTAAAGTCGTCGTCGTCTTGGTCGTCATCATCCGTTGAGCAAATTTTAACTCAAGTGTTTTAATAAGCAATTAATTTAATGAAGTCAAGCCAAAGACTATGCTGCTGTGGAAATGTTGAGTGTTTTTCGGTAGATTGAAGAAGAGGAGGGCTGACTTGATATTCGAAGGTAAATTTTACTTTCAACTTAGTTCAAGTGTGTGCGTGACGGAGCTCTTCTCTTCAGAGTCATGCAATTTAATTTGATAAAAACAAGAGAGGGATGTTGTGAGATGGTATATTAAATTAATATGCGACGATAAATCGCTTATTCGATCTCAGTATGACGGAAGCTACACAACTACAAACAAAATTATATGCCTCTACAATGTGTTGCATGTTGCTCCAGCTGATACGGTGTGGTTGCAATGTATACTTTCCCACTGGCAAACACATATTTATACAAATTTGCAAAATTTAAGTGCATTTAGAGACATTGATATACGTTTATTTCGAGCTATGATACGATTACTCAACTCAACGCGCACACAAAAAAAAACATCTAAAGTTGTTACTTGATGAGAAGGCGGCTTGTGTGGGTTGGCGAAGAGGAAACGCTCGCTCCAGTTTTGACATCAGTTCAATAACGTGCAATCTTCCTCATGATAATGTAATTAAAACCTGCTTTGCTTCTTAAAGTTTAAAGATTCCTAGAAAATTCGAAAATACAATTGCAATCAGATCCCATAGAGTGTCCCAAAAGGATAATCTATGTGTCCTGCATCCTCATCTTGATGTAAATTATACTCGCATCATGGGGCGTAACCACTAGTTCTCCAAGTTCTTAACAAAGTTTCCATCGCAGAACCCAAAGTTTCGATTTCAATTCCAGAGAGTCCAAAGATATAGAGGACTCTCTAACGATACTGGTTTACCATTGCCAATTCGCCATAATAACGGTTACAATTCCCATTAAACGTTTTCATATATACATACATATATCCTCGCATAATCTCTGCACTTTATCCTTGCACAAGTCCCAACAAAACTTTCTCCATTCGACACAAAATCCGGATGCAGCTATGAAATAGGACGACGACGACCGACCGACGTCGATAAAGCTACGTCTTTGATGAGCCTGAGAAAACTCAAAGAAACGAACCAGCTTAGACTTGCGTTCAAAATTTCATTCGTATTTAAACGAAATGCAATTATCGATTGGCCATTAAAGGACCGTTTTTTGGTTTTCGTACATACAATAAACTTTAAATGTTCATGTATGAGTCTGAAAGAAACTTTTGCTGTTCTCATATAGTTAGAGGAAGTGGTTGGTAGTTCCTTGCATGCAACGTAGCTTGGGAATAGGAATACGGGACCCACATGACACACATTTAAAAGCTTAGATTATGTGAACTTTTCAAAGCAAAAGAAGGGTCTTGTGTAACCCATATTTGCCCTTAGTTTATATCGTCCCATTTAGCCGGTTGAGTTGTTGTTAAGTGAAATGGCGTCGTAGCCCTCGTCGTCGGTCGGTCGTTGTCATGAAGTGAAGGATAATCCGCTCAACCAAGGATTAGAGCTGTAATTTAACCCGATTTCTTTCTCCATTTTTTGTTAATTTTAAGTCTTAGGCGTGTAAGTGTAGGAAACCCTCATGTAACAACACAATTCTTTCGGTTGAAAGAAATTTTATAGGTTAAGTTTTTGGTGTTTTTTCTATTGTTGTTGGGTATTTTTTTTTTTTTGGGCTCATGTTGCTTTGTTGCTTTGTTGCGTATTGTTTAATTGCTTTTAGTGCGATGTGATGCAAAATCTAGGGGTACATGTCAGATGGTTAGTGTATCAAGCAAAGAAAGAGGGTTACACATTGAGGTCAAGTTAATAGGGAAATTCAAAACTCCGAATAGGGGAACTTTGTAGCTGCATGGGAGGGTTGAAGTATTTTAATTTAAAAAAACACAACTCGTGGGGGATTTACATCAATTAAAATCATATGAGTGGTTTTCGAGATTTTATAACCTTAGAATGTTACTCGACGTGTGAATCCTTAGCAAAAAGACACACTTTGATAACTTAAGGTAAGGTACCATTTTATTTTCATGTTAAGACTTAAAACTGTTTGTTGAAAATTTCACTGAAATGCCAGGCGCCCCTAAAATGAAGTACTTTTTGCTTGAATTGCACCCTATCAGTGCTCATAATGAAAAGAATCAGTTTTCATTTTGTGACAGCTTCTTGTTTCTTGTTGTCATTAGAACCAAAGAGTGTTTGGCACTTAGGATAAAAATAGGCTCTGTGGGGTTCATATTCTCAAAGAATCGGGTAACTAGGTACCAGATAGGCTGGCAAGACATGGTTCAGTACTCGACAGTTCTCTCATAGACCAAACCATCTAATGTTCGAATGCCTACTACTTACTTACTTATCCGGCTCACAATCCATGAAGGATCTCAGCCTGAGATACTGCAGCCTTCCATCGTGAACGGTCCCTCGCATGCACTCTCCAATCGCCGAAACCAAGCGCTCTGACATCGGCAGTCACCTGGTCCTTGTACCGAAGTTTCAGTCTTTCTTGTCGTCTCGAACCTGGGGGCTGGGATAAGAAGACTTTCTTGGCTGGAGCGTTGTCGTCCATTCGCTCGATGTGGCCGAACCACTGTAGTCGTCTTTTCTTGGCCTTCTGGGCTACATCCACATCTTGGTACAGCTCATATAGTTCTCGGTTGAATCTTCTTCTCCATTCGCCATCGTTGCATACGGGACCGATAATCCGTCGAAGAATTTTTTTTTCGCAAGTGCCCAGTATCAATAATTCAATGACGTCCGCATAGCCTAGTAACTGGATGGGTTTGTTGAAGATAGTGTTTTCCGTGCTCACACCTTCCTTGCGCACTATCTGCTCCAGGACTATGTTGAAGAACTCACATGGCAACGCATCTCCTTGTCTTAACCCTGCGTGTGTTAGAAACAACTCGCATGAGCTGTTACCCATTTGCACACTGCACTGCGTATTATTAAGCGTCATGCTGCACAGCTGGATCAGTTTGTTCGGGATCCCGAATTCAGACATCGCCATCATAAGCTCTTGGCGGTGGATGCACGCAGCTTTAAAGATGGTGGGTTTCGACTTGAAATTCGTTGGTCTTTTCCAGGATCTGCCTCAGTGTGAATATTTGTTCTGTGAATTTATGTTCTGCCTGGCCTAAAGCCACATTGGTACGTACCGATTATTGTGCTGCAGAAAGGTTTAAGACGCTCACACAGTACGTTGGATTGGATTTTGTATGCAACATTAAGCAGGCATATGCCGCGGTAGTTTTTGCATGACATCGGATCACCATTTTTGTAGATGGGGCATATGGCGCTTATCGACCAGTCAGTGGGCATGCATTCTTCCTCCCACACTTTGGTGATTACCTCTTGCATGCGGTTCATCAAAATACCTCCTCCATATTTATAGAGTTCCGCATGTATGCCATCCGACTCTGCGGACTTTATATTTTTAAGCTTTTGGATGGCTCTTTCTACCCCTTCAGTGCTAGGGGCTGGGACTAGGTCTTCATTTACTGGTCTTGCTTCTCTTTCGTCATTAGCTCGCTCGACATTTTGCGCATACAGCAGCTGTTGGAAGTCCTGCTTAAAAATATCCACAATTCCCTGTGCTTCGGTTACCTTCAGTGTTTCGAAGAGCCTGTGTCCCCGTTCTGAAACCAGAAGCTAATTGCTTCGACCTTTTAAAGAACCTTCGGGTGTTGTTCTTTGCCCGATAATCTTCTTGATCTTTGAGCTGAGAAACTGCGGATGTCCTTTTCTTCCTTCGCAGGGTCTTTTTCTCTTTTCTTCTTATTTTATACGGTACTCTTCTCTTGCCGCTCTTGTTTTCCGTTGCAGCATCTGCAAACGTGCATTTTCCGTCTCTCTTTTCAATAACGCGCATTCATCATCATACCACGGGTTCTTTGCGGCGGTGGCTGGTAACCTATGGTGGTCTCGGCTACATTTTTTTATTATTTCGTGATATTGGTTCCACAAGGTGTTGACATCGGTGGTATTTGGGAGGACGGCGGAGAGTCGCTCACTCAGACGCTTACTGTAGTCTCTGTCATTATCCGGAGTGCCAAGGCAACCGATTTTGAACTTCTTCCTTGGGGCCGCACGTGTCTTTTTGTCGTTTGATAGTCGAGCTCTAAACTAAGCCACTACCAGAAAGTGGTCAGAGTCGACATTTGCTCCTCGAAAAGTTCACACGTTGAAGATGTTGGATGCGTGCCTTGCGCCGATTAGCACATGGTCGATTTGGTTGGTGGTTTGACCATAGAGATCGCCAGGTTGCTGTGTAGATCTTTCGCCTCGGAAACCTAGTGTTACTTATCATCGTATTACGAGCTGCAGCAAAGTCGATTAGTCGTGATCTGTTGTCATTTCGTGGAGGCTTCGCTTTCCAACTAATCCGGCAAAGATATCTTCCTTCCCGATTTTTGCATTGAAATCTCCGAGTACTATTTTGACGTCGTACTCTAAACAGGCTCCGTAGGCTCTGTCTAGGAGATCGTAAAAATCCTCTTTGCTTGACTCCTCGGCATTATCGGTAGGGGCGTGCACATATTATACTGATGTTGGCCTTGATGTGGATTACAGCCAGGCGATCACTAATTGGCTCGGAATCCATGGCTTTCGATGTAAGCCGATTTCTCACGACGAATCCGCTGTAATGCTGTAATAAATGTCGCAGTTTCTCCATTTTTTTATCCCTGATCCTATCCATTGTATTTCCCGGATCGCAGTAATGTCTGCCTTATACAGCGAGAGGACAGATTCAAGTTTCTGAGTTGCACCTATAGGGTAGAGTGTTCGCAGGTTATATCTAGAGACATAACCAGTACCCGCTGGATACCACGAGCAGGTTAAGTATAAGCACTTGTTGTGTAGGAAAAGTTAGAGCATACGCCCCTGATCCTACAACAACCAACCACCAACAACGTGTACGAATGTACGAATATATGAAAAAAAATATAAAAAAGAATGTCTAGTGGCCATAAATTCAGTCAACACTAGAGCTGTAGAATTTTCTTGAGATCACTGTGATTCGATGCTAGAGCAGAGGTTCGTAGTTAGTGAAATAATGCAAGTGAAGAGTACCCATACTGCTCGACCATCAGAATTCGTGACGGCTTTTCTCCTATCTCTTAGTTACTGATGCAATAACTTCACATTTCAATGTTCAATATTTGCACCGTTTCAACTACCGAATTCTGAGTATATTCAAATTGCAAGTAAATTGATTTCTCAATTGCATTCGAACTGCCTCTCCTAGAATTTCCAAGCTAATAACACTTTAATATGAAAGCTAAACATAATCATGCACCGACTTTGCATTAAATTTCCAAAAACAAACTCAAAAATCAAATATTGTGCTTAATTCCATAGTTATTGAAATATCAAATACTGCCAGTCATTTTTAAAATAAATATTTTCCTGGTTTACATTCATGTGAGTGTTTTGTGAACACACAAACTTGGCAAACTAATTTCAGTGATTATGTTTTGGCTATTTCTATGTAAGCAATTATTGGTTCTTATTAAAAAGCTTTATATTTTAATGGACGGACGATTTTAGGTCTAGGCAGGTTTGTGGTGAATTTCGGCAAATTGAAATTGACACTAAATACTCACGATGCACTTTGTTCAGCTTCAAAAATGCCTGAAAACCACAAAATACCAGTTCTTATCTTCAGGGAGTTTTTAAGTGAGTGTTTTTGACAGTGTGGGAATTCTTTTGACAGAAGAAGCAGCTAGGTGTAAATTATTTGCACACAATAATGCTCACATGCAACACCATTTTCAACCAATTTGCTTTCAAATAACTTCCAAATACCAATAAATTGCAACAATCTAAACCCACATGTCACTTTCAGGATCTATTTTTACATTGTGTCATTTCTCACAAATTCCAACTTACATGCATGCGTATGTCTTCTTGAATAACCGAAACTGTCTAAAAATAAATAATAAATAATCGTAAATGTAAACATTTTTCGAAGTTTCGAATTTTATTTTGTTGTCTGGGAAATTCAATTAAATACCCAGCAAATGAATTTATGCCACAAATCTTTGTCTTCTTCCTTTTTGAATTTGAAATTAAAGTGAATTCGAAATTCATTGGCAAATTAAATACAATTTCAATGTTGGAAAAATTATATCATCAATTTCTTGCTATTTGATATTCCAATTGCAAACAGCGTCTGTATAGGTACAACCTACCCGTACCGTATGTATGCTTACATATTTTATTTGTCTATCATTTCAACACAAATAAATAGAATAAAATAAACCAAAACAAAGCAGAGCACAACTGAAACGTATTCTCATTTAATATGTTCTCTCGAATTACACTCCATGGCACTTGATTGTGTCAGAACTTTGATAAGGAGCAAACAAATTTTGTACTTCAACAGAAATGCTCCTTCTGCAGTATTTAGTTTCCAATTTAATGGAGACGATCGACGCATCACGACAATCCGATTCCAGGCTAAATTCGGCAACATTAACCCAATATGCGCGCATGCCCCCGCAGAAGAGAAAAAGGACGACACCAAAGACGAGTTCTAGGAGCTCCTTGACAAAACGTATGAGCAATGTCCTAGCTATGACATTAAAATTGTCGTCGGCGATTTTAACGCAAAGCTGGGAAAAGAGGTCTTCTTTGGTGGAACAGTCGGAAAGCACAGCCTGCACGACACCACTTCCGGATTTAGGCTGATCGATTTTGCTGCGGGGCGAAATGTTGTGGTAGCAAGCACCTGGTTTCATCATCTCAACATCCATAAAGGACATGGAGATCTCCTGATCAATCAACCGTCAACCAGATTGACCACATTGCGATCGACGGAAGGCACTTGTCCAGCATTTAAGATGTTCGAACTTTCCAAGGAGCTAACATCGACTCGGACCACTACATCGTCGTAGCCAAAGTTGTGCTACGAATATCCCGACAACGACTAAAACAAGGAAATGCTGCAAGAAAATTCGACGTCGGATGGCTACAATCGCAAAAGATCGCCAGATCCTTCTCTGATCGAGTGTCAAGTAACCTCTTAAGGAGTCTTATGCAACATTGCCAGAAAGCAGTTAGAGATGCAGCCTCTAATGTAATGGGTTTCACTCAGCCACCAAAACGAAACCCCTGGTTTGACGAAGAGTGCAGACAGGCCCATGCAACCAAGCAGGAGGCATACAAAACGGCGCTACTAGAACGACAAGAGTTGCTCGTGAGTTGTGTGGAGCGAAAGCGGAGAGAGGAACGCCGCCGGCTTCTCAAGAGAAAAAAGAGAGAGCATGAGAAGCGTCAGATTGAGGATGTTGAGAGAGCCAACAGCAAGAATGAAGTTCGGAGGTATTAGCGAAAGGTTAAACAGCTGGCTCAAGGTCATCGAGCAAGAACCGATGCCTGCAGAGATAAACAAGGCAACATCATAGAAGAATCGCAGTCAATGCTGGAGATTTGGAAAGACCACTTCTGTAGATTTTATAACGGCAACGACGAACAAAACACCGCTGTCAGACAAGAGCCTTTCATCGGACACGATGATAGCCAACAATTCCGTGAACCCGACCTAGAAGAAGTGAAGCAATATCACGACTGAAACTAACAAAGCCGCTGGAGCAGATGGTCTATCTGTTGAGCTGTTCAAAGTAGCAGGCGACGAGCTAGATAGGAGCATTCACCAAATCATCTGTAAGATATGGTCAGTGGAATGCATGCCCGATGAATGGAACCTTAGCTTTGTTCGCCCGATCCTGAAAAAGGGAGATTCTTTAAACTGCGCCAATTAAAGAGGAATCAGTCTAATTAACATCGCCTACAAGATCCTCTCTGCCGTAATATGTGAACGTCTGAAGCCTTTCGTCAACAATTTGATTGGTCCTTATCAATATGGCTTCAGGCCACAAAAGTCAACCATTGACCAAATTTTCAAGTTGTGTGGAACGAAAAGCCCTCTCTCGAGCAACAAGGGTAAAATAATACAACACCCTCATCATCCCAGTCCTGCTGTATGGTGCAGAAGCATGGACCTTGACAAAATCGGATAAAAGTGCCTTAGGCTGTTTCGAGAGGAAAGTTCTTCGGGTCATCTTTGGCCCCGTGTGCATTGAAGAGGAATGGCGAAGAAGATATAAAAGCGAACTTTACGGGTTGTACAACGACATGGACCTAGCCAGAAGGGTCAAGGTCCAGACACTCAGATGACTCGGTCATTTAGAGTGGATGGACACCAATGCTCCGGCCCGGAAAGCCTTCGACACTATTCCCGAGGGACGTAGGAGGAGAGGAAGACCGCGTCTCAGGTGGCGCACTCAAGTGGAAAAGGACCTTAATCAACTTGGAGTGCAAAACTGGAGACAGCTAGCTAGGGACCGAGTTGGCTTGCGGAGACTGTTGATTGAGGCCCAAGTCAACAACGGACTATAGCGCCACCTTAAGTTAGTGAGTAAGATCGAAGCGTGTTATACATTTGTTTAACTAGCTAGCTGACCCAACTTCCTTTGCTCCGCCCAAAAATCAATTTTTTATTGTCTGGATTTCATGCAAAGTAGTTTTAAGTTTTTTTTTTAGGGATTGAGTATGTATCGGATTTTCCAATAGGGACTTAACAGCTTTGAATGGGATTGGTGAACGCACCTTTTCACTGATCATCGAACTGTCACTGTCAATTTATCAGGTTAACTCAACATTTTCATCGTGGTAAAGTACACGAGCAATGTCTGCGAATAATATTCATTTTCTAACGAAGAGATCCAAATCAGTCAATTCCACGGCGTTCTTAAAATTGTTCATCACTCAGACCACTTTATGGGGTATTTTGATTAAGGATCTAGGCTAACACCGATACAAGATCAAACAAAAGACCCCACAAAACTTAGCTGATTTCTAATGGTAGCATCAACCAAGGAGAACTGAGTGTCTGTCCTCAAAATATCCTTTCAATACTTCACATCTTTATTTTTGTAGACAAAAAATGTATTACATTTCTAAATGTTTCTTTTTCTTGTCTCTTTTTTATGTTTCTCTCTAGAAATGGAAAGCGCACCGAGAAATGTACAAGTCAGACCATTAAGCTCATCAACAATGGTCATTACATGGGAACCACCAGAGACACCGAATGGACAAGTGACTGTAAGTATAACATCACCCACATCAGATCACAACACCTTCTTTTCCCCATGACTAGAATATAATCGAAGACGAACAAAAATGTCCCAAAACTAAACCATCACACCACTTACAAACCAACAGAGAATTTCTATGTTTGTAGAAATTTGAATTGTCCACTCTGGAATATATATCTTCCAATATTTCGGTAGTCCTGTCAATCTATGAATGTTGTGTCTTTTCTACTTGAGGTTGAAATTCATTTGAAACGTATACAGTCAAATCTCTCTTCTCATATATTGTTATTGTTCTTGTTCAGGTTTTATGAGAATTTCTATGGGGTATGCTTGCCAAATGATTATACAATGCAATTGTCCTTTGAAGCCTTCTTTTGAACTTACAGCTTCTCCGATACAACAAACATACCTTCATACAAAAAACTCCTAAATTGGGTTTCAATTGTATGTTATCCAAAAGGATTTCTCAATAAAATGCCAGGATCTATCCATCTAGACGTACAATTTTGGATATAAAGACGAGAGTATGTGCGTTTTGGGAATTGTCAATTGAGGCGGCTGCCTTCATTGCCTTGTTGTTGGGGGTTTTATTTTTTTGGTACTTGCAATTTGTTGCCAATTTCAATGTTCGATTTCTTTCTTGCTTTTTCGTCTATTGTATTCGAAAGTGGGTTTTATTGAATTCCAAACGATAGGCAATAGAGCAGCATACAATTCGTATAGATTTCAATGTTGTTGTAGGGCTTTTGTTGTTCTCTTTGTATTTGGATTTACGTAATGAGTAGGTGAATAAAAGCTAAGAAAAGAAAAGGAAGGAAATATTGTGACATTTTGGGTGTTTTTAAAACTGTTATTCCATAATCGCTCAAAAAAGAGAATAGTGTCGTGTGACTATGAGGGCCCTGCAATATCCAACAAAAGCTGCGTTTTTTCACTACTCAGTAGCCAGCACAGTAATCAAGTGCGAATAAAACGCTCCAACTCACTATATCTCTAAAATTCAATTTGTATGGCATTAGTTACATAAAAAGTCCAATAAATGGACTTGAGGGTTGCGCCTCGGATAAGGAAAATAGCAAATACTTCAACCTAAGAGAGTTCATTACGCAAATCATTAGATTCGTCTAGCAAAATAATGCTTCTTAAACGCCATTAGCGCATTTTAATAATTGAAAGCTCTATCGCCGGCACAACTGTCATTTTTTTACTGGCCTTTTTATTGGCTGCAATCCAGATTGTTATTGTTTGCCAAGGGAAATTTTGTTGTGCTGGCTACTGAGTAGTGAAAAAACACGACTAAAATTTGTTCGTGCTGAAAGCGTTACCAAGTAAAGCAATTTTCCCATTCCTGTTGGTTGTTGGTACCCTCTCCACATTCGCATAGTACGACTAAAAAATGAATCTCTGTACCTAACGTCGAAAATTGAGCTCGAGGGCAAATTGATGAGCATGACATCGGTTCTTCACTGTTTCCAAAACAAGAAAGTAACTCTTCTTTTTCATGGTAAGCGTTATCAATACCGGATTTTCACAAGCTTCCATATGAAACCTTAATTTCCTTCGTAGAACATTCTGTTGCCTGGTAAAATGCTTTTTCCTGAAAGTGTTTATATTGCGATTTTTCGCCACCGAACGCAGCATCACCTATGGGTAAATAGCGGAACTAGTGACTAACACTTGTGTTTTAAAAATTGTGGTAGTTAAACTATTTCATAACAGATGGCGCTACAATCGCAATCTTAAAATTTCCACACTTTTTTACAATGCAATGGGATAGACTACGGGCTACGAGGTGTCAAATGAAATCTTATGAAAATCCCAACATAAAATCTGAATTTCCACCCTACGACGATGGCTAGTTTACTTTTTGCTGGGCATAATTTTCAATTTAAATAAGGTAAAAATGTCTTTGTGGAGATATTCATGTCTCTTTTTTTCATGGTTACCGTTATCAATACTGGATTTTCGTAAGGTTTCATATGACACCTCGATCTCTTTCGTGGGGCCTTTCGTTGGCTAGTAAGATGCATTTTTGAGAAAAATTTGCCATTTCGATTTTTCGCACCGATCGCAGAGCCATCTATGGGGATATAGTCGAACTAATGAATCTAATTTGTCTATTTTAAAATTGAGATAGTTCCGCTATTTCCCTAAAGATGGCGCTGTGATTGGTGGCGAAAATCGAAATTTGAACATTTTCACAAAAATTCATTGTGCCAGCCAACGCAACGGAATGGTCTATAAAGGTAATTGGGGTGTCATATAAAAACCTATCGAAACGCCTAAAAATAATTTGTCAGCTCACCACAATGCAGAGCATAACTCACTTATTTGCAGTTTAAATAGCGTACAAATGTGTTTGTCCAGATATTCATGACTTTTCTATTTCCTCGTGCTGGTTTCACAACATATGTTGATAATCACGACCAACGTTAAAGTTCCAAAGGAAACTTATCTAACAATTTCACAGCAGTGTATGCCAAACACAGCCTCAAACCACATCCTGTAGACACAGCAAGACACAACACCCATCATTTTTGTCACAGAAGAATATTTAGTTTTCTTCCAAACTCAACTTCCTATACCCCTCAAAATTACATCATTGTTGTTTGTTGTCTTGTCAAAATAGTATAAAGAGAAATGTCACTTTGAATGTCACATAATTCCTTTTCAAAACATATCAACATTACTTTTAGTCATGCTTCCACAATAATCATCATCATCATCATCATTGCCAAGGTACATCATCATAATCATCGCAAATACTATTGGAGTA
>CAKKXW010000005.1:8505601-8521527 GCA_920937365.1 Sphaerophoria rueppellii
AAACCAGGGGTTTCGTTTTGGTGGCTGTGTGAAATCCAGCACATTAGAGGCTGCATCTCTAACTGCTTTCTGGCAATGTTGCCACTGGTCTTCGATACTTGATGTTGGCGGCATAGAATTCCTTAAGAGGTTACTTGACACTCGATCAGAGAAGGATCTGGCGATCTCTTGCGATTATAGCCTTCCGACGGCAAATTTTCTGGCAGCATTTCCTAGTTTTGGCCGTTGTCGGGATGTTCGTAGCACTACTTGGCTACGACGATGTAGTGGTCCGATTCGATGTTAGTTCCTCGGAAGGTTCGAACATCTAAAATGCTGGAAAAGTGCCTTCTGTCGATCGCAATTTGATCAATCTGGTTGACGGTTGATTGATCAGGAGATATCCATGTACCTTTATGGATGTTGAGATGAGGAAACCAGGTAGTTGCTACCACAACATTTCGCCGCGCAGCAAAATCGATCAGCCTGAATCCGTTATCGGAAGTGGTGTCCTGCAGGCTGTGCTTTCCGACTGTTCCACCAAAGATGTCCACTTTTCCCAGCTTTGCGTTAAAATCGTCGAGGACAATTTTAATGTCATAGCTAGGACATTGCTCATACGTTATGTCAACGAGCTCATAGAACTCGCCTTTGGTGTCGTCCTTTTTCTCTTCTTTTATGCAGAAACAATTAACAAAAACAAGAATGAAAAAAAGTTATCGTCCAGAACACCCTATCCTAACGGACAAGTTAAAAAGTTTGAGTGTTTGTTTTGCAATAAAGATATTAAATTCACCATTAAACGTATTTCAACTTTTCCATCCAATTTAAGATTTTACAACACAAAAAATAAATCGAATACTTAACCCATCTTTTGCATTAAGCATGATGCCGTATCACTATCTCGTTTCGTAATGAATTTTAATGTCAGTTTACAAACAATTCATCGTTATCACTCGTTCCGTTCAACCATATTTACCAGCTTGCTGACATCAAGCAATACATTGTTTCCGATTTTTTTTTACGATGCAAAATTAATAAAAAATAAAAACAAACCCTAAAGTACCACTATAATCAATATGACAATTAATACGAACCCTTGTTTTTGCTGAAGTATCGGAAAATGATGTTGCAAGGAGTAAGCACAAGTTTGCATCTCTCGCTCTGGTGTAATTGCTTTTCGGAAAATTTTACTTTGCATTTTGAGAATTTGAATGAAAATAAAACTTTTTACCTTGCTTACTTACTGGCGAATTTACAAAGCGAGAGGGAGAAAACGCAGAGATAATCATTCGATGCTGGTGCGTTTAAGTGACACAATTAAAAAATTTCGCCGTTTTCGCGAATCAAGTGCGATTATTGTTTACTTCCCCTCATGTGGGATGGTTTTCAGTCAAAAAAGCAATGAATTTTAAACTCCAACCCTACTGTCCCCGCATAATGAATCCTTATTCGGCTTGTTCACAGCTACAAAACGAGAGAAAACACCCATCGAAGAAGTAAATTACATTAATTAAGGTCGATTCAGAGCCATAAATCTGCAAATGATTTTTTTTTATCTCATGCTGAGCGGGCCCCAACCCGTGTGAAAATGAAAAGTGCACATAAGAAGAATCAGGGAATATCCTGAATGAGCCTCCTAACAGGGAAAATGAAGAACACGGGAAATTATTGATTAAATTTTTATGTAAACGTCAGCTTTTTTTCTTTTTTTTCCGTACTGTACCGAAAATCTGTATGCAAAGAGATAAAATAAGTTACTAGTACAAAAAGGATGGTTGCTTCTGTTTTTTTTTTGTGTTTGGTGTTTTTGTATTTAATTTAAACAATTTCATCAACGAAAAAAAGGAAATAATTTCATTTCCGATATTTGCATGCATAGCGTGACTGAATTAAATTTATGTTTACATTTTATTTTTATTCATTCTTTTTTCTTCGATTTCTATTCAATTTCCGCCATCATCGTCCATTGACGACGACGCCACGCACAATTGTCAACGACACGGACTTCATTCATCACCAATATTAACATTTCAATCAACCAACTCCATATCAATGATAATGATGATGATGATGACAACTTTGGTGCTGAAACCCGCAATGATGATGATGATGATGTTCATGTTTGAAAATCATCCAGGTGTCCCATCGCAGCCCAGTAATTTCCGGGCAACAGATATCGGTGAGACCGCAGTTACACTGCAATGGTCAAAACCGACACATTCCAGTGAAAATATTGTACATTACGAACTTTACTGGAATGATACGTATGCAAATCAGGATCATCATAAGTGAGTATTCAATATTGTGGTTTTTATTTTAGATTGTATTTCCGTATATAAGGTGTTTTTTAAGAGGTAAAAAACTTTGAAATGGAATAAAACAAAAATGATTTTGTTTAAATTGACATGAAATTTACTAGGCGTTTTATAATTTGTACATATATGATTCCTGGAATATGACAGCAAACACTGGCTCGATTGTAGTCTTCTTTACAATAGCCTACTCGAATATTGGACATTAATAGCCAAGCGGAAAACACTCTTGACTTGTTCCTTACGTCTGACAATGATAAATACACTATCAGTGTATTAACGGCTCTAGACAGGTCAGACCATAGTATAACATCTGCAAATTTCTCGTGCAAAACTAAAGCAGTTAGAGAAACCCCTCCGAAGAGAACCGTAATAGTTGGCAATACGAGAAAGTCAACTGGGACGGTCTCAACAACTTTTTCCGGATCTTTAACTGGTCACTATGCTTCCTCGATAGTGACGTAGAGTCCAGAGCAGATATGATTACTAATTCCCGAATAGGGTTAAAAGCATCAAACCCAAGGAAAAGTCATGGTTTGATTCAAGCTGAGGAGGTTATCAGAGAAAAAGAAGTAAAGTGACGAAAACCGGAACATGTTAAAATAAGCCAGGAAGGCCTGCAATGCCCATATTCGTCGGACCAAATTTTTACATGAACAAAAATTAAGGCAAAAAATACTGCAATGTCCCAAAGGCAGTAAGAATTTTTGGTCATTTGTAAAAAAAAACATGAAGAATTCTTTTTCCGTCAATTCCTTTATTTGGCTGGACTTATAGCTATTTCACGGGTGCCAAACCGAGAATTCTTCTTCTTCCTCAGTCCCTACGCTCGTTGACAATGACACTCCAGTTGTTAGCTCGCTCGCGAAAGCTTACCTTTTTGCTAGGCAGTTCACCGCCAACTCTTCGCTTCCAGAGAGTGTCATAACTCCTCCAGTTCTTGAGCGCGTCAATGATTCCATGGGACAAATCTTCTTCCGCACTCGTGCTGTGGCGGGAGTCTTAAAGGATCTCAACGTACATAAATGCGCTGGTCCGGATGGTATCCCCGCTATTGTTCTGAAGAGGTGTTCTTCAACGCTGGCATAACCCTTGCGTAAGCTTCTATCCTATTCTTCTGGGCTCGTTCCGAGCAGTTTGAAAACAGCATTTGTCCAGCCAATTCCAAAAAAAGGGGAATCTTCTTCTCCGTCCAATTATCGTCCGATTGCACTTACGTTACCTTCTTTCTCAGGTCGAGGAAAAGCTGATAAAGTATCAGCTCAAGACGTATCTCTCAGACCGAAAGCTTCTTAATGACCGGCAGTACGGCTTTCGCAGCAACAGGTCCACTGGCGATTTGATGATTTATCTCACCGAACAGTGGAACAAATCTTTACATCGTTTTGGAGAAAGTAAGATTGTTGCACTTGATATTTCAAAGGCATTTCATAAAGTCTGGCATCCTGCTCTTTTATCGAAAATCGGACGGTTTCAAGTCTGAAACTTACAATATAAAGCTGGTGTGCCCCAGGGCTCCGTTTTGCCTCCGACCCTGTTCCTCATTTTCATTAATGATCTCTTGTCTGTTACTTCTAATCCAATAAATTGTTTCGCTGACGATGGCACCCTTAGCTTTTCTTATTCGTTTCTAGACTCGCATCCCTCCTCTTCGGATGTGGAACTGCATCGGCAAAATATAATAAACTCTTTAAACTCTGACTTAAAAAGCATTGTTCAATGGGGAATTAATGCTTCGAAAACTCAATGCTGTCTTGTATCGTTGAAGGGAGATATAGCCACCTTGCCACTGTCCATGAGCGGCACTTGCATCAACGAGACCGAACATCTTGAGATTCTCGGTATGTGCGACATACGCGATGTCGCCAAAAATGCCGCAAGATGGGTTTCTTAAGACGGTGCAGGAATTTTTTCTCCCCGTCTGCTCTGGCTATTATCTACAAAACCTATATCCGTCCAAAGCTTGAGTACAATTCATATCTCTGGGCTAATGCTACCTCTTAGATGGAATACAAAATAATAATAATGATTGGTGATAGAGAGATCACTAACTCATTCACTTCATTGGAACACCGTCGTAACGTTTCGTGTCTCTCCTTGTTTTATCGTTACTTCTACGGTAATTGCTCTAGTGAAACAGCCAGTTGCATACCATCCCTTAAAAAATTCAATCGTTATACCCGCGCTTCCAGGAATTCCCATCAGTTTACCCTCGAGCCCAACTACGGTCGTACGCTCAAGAATAGTGTATCATTCGTTAGCCGTACTACGCGAATGTGGAACTCTCTTCCAAACTCTGTTTTTGCAGTGTTCTCCAGGAATTTAAGACCAATTTACACCGGCACCTCCTCTCAAACCCCTTCTCTCTTTCCTAAAGCACTCACTGTGTCTATGGCATAATGAGGGTATAAAAACCCCGTGAGTGTGTGCATATTATAAAAAAAAGCGTAAACTATCGACTTCACAGATCTCACAAAAAAAAAAGTCAAGCTGCGTTAAGTCAAAAGACCAAGAGCGGCAAGAGACATTTTCATTTTGTTTAAACCAAAATTTAGTCAATTATGCCCCATAAAAAGTATACTAGGCAACTTTTTTAGCTGTAAACTCTTATTATATGGAGGCATTTTCGTAAGCTTTTATATTAAACCTCGGTTTTCTTCGTAGACCGTTATTACATTGGCTAGGAAAATGATTTTTTATGAGAATTTGAAAATTGCGATTCATCGCCAACCATGACAGTGTCATCATCTATTGGAAAAAAAGTCGAACTAATGACTTTAATTTTTCTGTTACAAGATTAAGTTAGTTCTGCTATTTCTCAAAAGATGGCGCAGCGATCGGTGGTGAAAATCGCGATTTCAACCGTTTTACAAAAATACATTTTGCCAGCCAGCGGTATGGCCTACGAAGTCAATTTTTTTTTTAATTTTAAATGATAGCTTATGAAAATTTCTACACATAATTTGAGTGTTTAGGTTACGGCGATGCCTTGTTTAGTTTAAAAAAAAAAAAAAACATTTTGTGGAGATATTCATAGATATTATTTTTCATGATAAGCGTAATCGATTCCAAATTTTCACAAGCTTTCGTGTGATACCTAGATCTCCGCTGTTTCGTTGACATTTTTGTGAAAATTTTGAAATTTTGATTTTTGCCACTGATCGCATCGCAGCGCCATCTATTGCGAAGTTACTGAACTAACGATCTAAGTCCAGCAAAACAATGTTTCATGTTCCACATTCATGTTAAGATACTTACTTGAATGAAAGTTAATTACTACATAAATTTAAACATGCCAAATTAGAAATTGGAGGCCTTAAAAACAAATAAACCCTTTTTTGTCCTAATTTATATCCCTAACTAATTACATTTTTTATTTTTCCATTTCCTTAGACGTATATCAAATACAGAATCATATACGCTTGATGGTTTATATCCTGATACATTGTATTATATATGGCTAGCAGCACGCTCACAACGCGGAGAAGGCGCTACCACACCCCCAATACCCGTCCGAACGAAACAATATGGTAAGAAATATAAACACAATTTTTCTTATTACAAAATTTCGAAATTAAACAAAAAAAATCAGATTGTATATGCATACAAGTAAATGTGTATCCTTTTGCTTAGTATTTACTTAGTTATAAATTAAGAACATAAACAAAAAAATAAAACAAAATCGATATTCCTTTAACATTAAATTATAATAATAGCTTATCAAAACCATACAAAAAAATTGTTTATAAATAGAGTTAAAGTAGTTGTGTAGATTTTGTTACATAAAAAAAAAAAAATCACAAAATGTCCTTCCAAAAAAAAAAAAAAAAAATTGGTGTGCTTTCTCCCGTGTCCTTTTGTGTCCCTCAAACAACAAAACCTTTTTCATTTTAGTATAAAAAAGCTGCGTGGAAACAGGTAATCAACTATCCCCCTCTCCTTTTTTATAATCCTTTTGATTCCTGGGCTTCTTTTGGCAAACAAAACCAAAAATAAATCACGAAAGCACCCACTATAATTCAAGTCGAACACATAAAGGACAAAAAATTGAAAAAAAAAAAGAAAAGAAAAGTTGGAGTTGACCAAAACAGAAATATTAAAATTCACATATTGTAGGTTGGTTAAAACTTCAAGAGTCCATTTTCTGGTCAAACTGAAAGGTCCTCGCTTCGGTGTGAATATATTATTCTCATACACATCGATTTTTAATAGTGAGTGTGTATATTTTTCTATTACTTTTTTTTAATTTGATTTGTGTGTAATGAAATTATGTCCCGTCCAGGCAGTGTTTTTTCTACACATCATTTTTGGTTTGTTCCAAATCAGCGAATTATCACATCAGATAGAACAAAACACGGACACATTTATTTTTTATTTCATTCTTTTTTGTTTGTTTTTTTTTTTTAACATAGAGAAATGGGTTAAAAATGCTTTTTTCAAGAAATTGCTTATGTCAACTTGGTTAAGGTCCTGTCCGATGCTTAACAGGTAGCAGCTCAAGGTATTGTTCATTCGCTCTGTTTTACGCAGTTATCTAAATCTTTGCATTAAAAGTCTTCTGGCTACATGTGTATTTCAGTCCGCACAAGTCAATTTTAAGAAAATATCGAAATTTGCGATTTTTCGCCACCGATGGCAGTGCCATCTATTGGGAAAAGTGGAAATTATTATAATTTAAATGAAATTATTATTTATGTATTTATTTATCTATTAATCACTTAAAATAGTCTGTTTTACAATTGAGTTAGTTCCACTTTTTGGCGCTGCGGTCGTTGGAGAAAAATAATATCAGAACAAAAAAATAAAATGTAAACGTAATTCAAATTTAAAGCTTCTACCTTTATGGGTTCGAAAGTTATAGGGGGTTAAATATGTGCTTGAGTTCGATCCTGTAAAAAAGGAGTAGTGCTAGAACTTGGCTGGAAGACTTTGATTTAGGTTTTATAGTAGCTTGCTACAATCTTTAGAATTTTGATGAATACCATTAGCGATATAGCCACTCCAACACCAGGCTTGGAACGGAAATACCCAACCCATACTTACTTACTTAAGGTGGCGCTACAGTCCGTTGTGGACTTGGACCTCAAGTCTCCGCCAGCCAGCTTCTCTCTAGCTAGCTGTCTCCAGTTTTGCACTCCAAGTTGCTTGAGGTCCTCTTCCACTTGAGTGCGCCACCAGAGTCGCGGTCTTCTTCTCCTCTTACGTCCTTCGGGAATAGTGTTGAAGGCTTTCCGAGCCGGAGCATTGGTGTCCGTCCGCTCTAAATGACCGATCCATCTGAGTCTCTGGACCTTGACCCTTCTGGCTAGGTCTTTGTCATTGTACAACCCGTGAGGTTCACTGTTTAATCTTCTTCGCCATTCCCCTTCAATGCACACGGGGCCAAAGATGACCCGAAGAACTTTCCTCTCGAAACAGCTAATGGCACTTTCATCCGATTTTGTCATGGTCCATGCTTCTGCACCATACAGCAGGAGTGGGACTATGAAGGTGTTGTACAATTTTACCTTAGTTGCTCAAGAGAGAGCTTTGCCAATCAATTGCTTTCTTAGCCCGCAGAAACAGCGATAAGCAAGAGTTATTCTTCGTCTGATCTCGGTGCTGGCTGATGTTATTTCCCGTGTTTATAGCGGATCCTAGGTAGATAAACTCCTCTACAACCTCGAAGTTGTATGCGTCTATTGTGACGTTCTGTCTGAGCCGTCAGTGTTGGGTGTCCTTCGTCGTCTCGCCCGCAATTTAAAGTCGACATTTGTTGTGAATAAAACTTGCCTATAACCTATAATAAATGTGTACATTTTCTCGTTATTTTGTGATGTAGTTTAGTAGTCATGTTCTGATTCTGACCCCGTACAGATTTTCACTTTGATAATGGCCTTGAGAACCTCGTCTTGCTTGTTATTTATCATCTTCAGCATCATCCTCGTCGGCCTAGCCAATGAAGTTTCTCCCTTCATCTGCGCCACAGCCGGGATCCGGTCCGGGCCTCCTTCAGCCAACCATTTCTGCACCCCAATGCTTTAGGCGATCTGATCTATGCCATCATTTCAGCGCAAATTTGGTCTACCGCGCTATATAATATTATGCATTGTACTGCAAATGACTTTTTTTGTCATGAAGTCTACTTCGTGGTAGAACTGATATAGCTCGTGGTTGAATTGACTCCGGAATCGTTCTTCCTCACAAAAGAGGCCTTTGGCTAAGCACTCAGATCTCGGATCCGTAAGTGATAACTGGTAAGACTATCGTCTTATACAGTAGCAGTTTCGAAGTTACGGTAACATTTTTGTATTTAAAGAGCCATGAAAGACTAAAATAGATTCTGTTGGCTTTGAGCAGCTCCTCAACCTTAGTAGTTGTTCTTCTACTTTTGCCAACATTTTCAGCAGTCGGCATCTACTTACTTTTTCCCTCAGGTTTTTTGCAGCGCACTCGCTCTGGATACATGAAGATTTTATAGCTTGTGGGTCTCCTTAAAAGTTTTCAATGTCGTCTGCGTGTGCCAATAATTGGGTGCACTTGGTGACGATTGTGATTCTAATAAATGACACATAGCTGTGCCCGTAGTGTTTCCCGTGTGTACAAAGTGTCTAATGATTGCTTAAGTAGTTTTTGCGTGACGCTCTGACACCCTACACTCCCTACAGACTATCACATGTTGTAACTCTCCGTGTTGTCGTCAACAAATCACAAAACCGAATGAAAAATTGAAAACGGTTAATGGATAACGAAATGAAAACAAATAAGAATGAAAACGAATAAATAATAAATAAGACAGATGATGTCTATTACTAACATGTTACGTCGGTCGTTACCCTACGTCTCATTCAGTGACATTTAAACGTGTTGCCAAACTAGCAATTTTATTGACTTGCAACAAATGAGTGCGCTAAGAAAAAGGATACTTGGTGATATAGATTATGGTAAAAATATTTATGGTATAGCAGAATACTTATTCTATAATTTCAAAATTGTATTGGATTTAGTAGTGTCCGTAGCTTAGTGGTTAGGTGCGTTGGCTGCTAAGCAGAACGTCGTGGGTTCGGATTCTACTCGGGCCCAAAGTTTTTATTTCATCTTTCACGGACACTGCCTCTTGCGAAGAACTGACAAAACTTCCAAGAGTATCATTTGTCATGAAAAAGTGCTTCTCAACTTTGCCGTTCGGAATCGGCGTAAAATTGTAGGTCCCCTCAATTCTTCACACGCACCTAGAGAATTGTTGATGAGAGTAAGCCACTTAGGCCTTGGCTCTTCAAGAGCTGTCGCGCCACTTTATTTATTTTTTTTTTTATTGGATTTAGTAAAAGTGTATGTTTGTACTTAGGAGTGGCGAGTGTATCGAAAAAAGTACAATTGTATATACTTTTGCAACCCAGGTGTGCACTTTTTTCTTACGAAAACTCACGTTCTTATAAACATGATATCCCTATTGATTAAAAGATATGTCAACAGGTTGAAGAATCAAATTCCATAGGTTAAACATTAAAAGTTGAGTTGAAACATCATCTGATTCACTCGATATCAATTTTCATAAATTCATTTAAATATTTGACATACGATCCCTACAATTTGTCATTTAAAACCGACCGGAATTTGATTATTTTATTTATTTAAATCAAAAGAATCGAAATAATAACCAATTAAAATTCAATACCCCTATCAGGCGAAGCAATGAATTTAATTATTACCAAACTCAATTTACTCTTTTAATTAAAATAAATTAAAAAAAAAAAAAAGATAAAAACGATTCTATATAGAAAAGCATTTTTAATAAACATTTTTGTATGTTTCTTTTTTTTGACAAACAATTATTTATCAATTAGCATTCAAAAGTAGTAATTTAAGCATACAAGACAAAAAATCAACAACAACACCACATCAAATAGCAAACAAATTTGTATCAATTCACTCACTCAAAATACAAAACCAAATTAAAGAACAACAAATTACCACACAACCCAAAATGTACACAATTTATTAATCAAACAGAGAACATACAATTCATTAACTCAGTAATTATTAAAAAAACAAATAGCTATGCAACAAAAAACAATATTTTTCATATTGAGTTTAATCATTATTCAAACAATAATAACATTTCGGGGGGAAAACGTAGAAGCCTTTAAGGCTCCTCGAATTTTCATGTAAAATTAACACAAATCACTTTCCATTCTTGCATGTTAAAACACAAAAAGAACAACAGAAATGTCAAAAATCCACTTTGTCAATCCCAAAACGCAAAAAATTAACTCACTTAAATAGCTTAACCCTTTTTTTGATGTTATTACAAACATCAGAAGTGGGATAGAAGCGTATAATATTTTTACATATTTTTTTTTTGGTTTTAATTACACAAGCATGCTTTAACACCAACCATCAACAGAGCATTAAAAGAATTTTAAAAATTTAATATGCCACGGATGTTGGACTGGATGCCTTCTATGGGTATATCCGTGACACACTGTTTTTCTTTTTTAATTTAATCTTAATTATTAATAATACTCTGCAAAACAAATGATTGGCACATGTTTTGCAAACAACACATTTTTTTTTTCAAACTGTTTTGGTATGGGACAAACTCCTTAAACCTGGTTAAAATAATTTTAAATTTTATAAAATATAATGTAATCCTTTTTCTCTATGAGAAAATGTGTGTGTGAACTTTGAAGTGTTAAAAATATGTGTGAGTGTGTGTGGTTGAAAAGGACTTTTTATCAATAGAAAATTTCCACTTGCCTTTTAGTAGAATTTAAGAATTTCTGTGTGCTTTTTTTTTCGCCGGCTTGGACACAGGCGAGTGCAGAGTATAGTCAGTTTTCCATTGTACTAATTTCTATACTCGCCTGTAGCCATCAAGAAATTCGCAAATTTTAATATTAATATTTTTAATAATTTTTCTTGTTAAATTGCATGTCTGTCAGTTTCACAGAGATACAAAAAAAAAATCTGAGCGAAAAAAAAACAATAATTAAAAAACAATATTTGCACTTTGCACCTTGCACCATGCACACACCTGCACTTGTTTTTTCTTCTCTTTTTTTGTTTTGTATTCGTCTCTGCTTATTATAATTTCATTATTTTGTTGGCTTTTTGTATGACTTTCTTTCTTCTACAAGGATGTGTAATTAAATTTTTTAAATGGAGCATGAAAATTGAGTATATATCTACGGGAGAAAATACAAAATATTGGAAAACAAAAATAATAAGATTTAAATGAAAACCCCTTGAATGAGATTTAATTAATTAAAGTTGCATGTGCACGCTGACTAAGGGACAATGTCGCCAATAATGGGGAAAGGTGCTTATTTTGTTTTTTTTTTTTGTTTTTCTTTTTCAATGCATGATGATTTTTTAATGCATGGATAAATTAAATTAGTTAAAAATTGTTTCTGTAAAATATGAATGAAATTTTTGTATATATTTTGTTTACAAAAAATTAAGCACTGCAGTGTTGCCTTAAATGTAAATTATTTTTTTTTTATTTCACATTTTCATGTGTAGTTCATGTACATTGCCTTGGTTAAATTTTTAATGGCTTGTCGTGGTGCAGCTTTATTATGAATTGAACATTTTTTAAGGGGTGTTGTTTTAATAAGAACCAATATTTGTTCTTAATTTTAATTTTTTTTTTTATTTCGAAACCCAGTTAATTAATGTTTATTTCAGAAGAAAAATATTTTCATTGAATCAAATATGTTTTTGGGTTTTTGTTTATATTAAACTATTTTTATGTGATGATCATTTATTTGTTGATGTATTTTGGGTGTGTGAAATGTTGAGAGATGTAATATTGACATCCATACATTCATCCTGTTGAATGCGTTTCTCTCAATAAATTAGCAGTTCTTGTTTTCTTTTTTGGTGGGAAAAAACATTCTCATTAAATTGTTATCAATTTTAGTTTTGAATTAATATTCTGTCTTTCTGTTTGAGTTATTTTTATTGATATTGTTTTAAACTTAGTTTTAGAGAAAAGTAAGTCCAAACGATGCTTAAAAACTCTACAGCTAGGCAAGCCTGTCTTCATCAAGCAAGTTCTTGACATAAAAACTTTTATTTATCGACCGAATGAGATACCTTGGAGTTATATTGGACAAAAAACTTAACTGATGTCCAAACATCCAAGAAAAATATAAGAAAGCCATGATCGCACTCTATTCATGCAACAAGATTCTGGGTAGAAATTGGGGACCAAAACCCAAAATAGTCATGTGGATTTACGCTGCCATTGTCAGACCGATTCTAACCTATGGCAGTTTGGTTTGATGGAAAGCGCTGGAGAAATCACTTATCAAAGTACAAAGAATGGCTTGTATCAATACAAATCGTGTGATGAGGACTACCCCAACTGCGGGTTTAGAAATAATCCTCAATCTCCCCCCCCCCCCCATAGAATTATTCGTCAAAGAATCAGCTGCAAACAGCGCCCTTAGGCTCAGCCAAACAAACATCTGGAAAACTAGCCAGGGTAGCCACGCAGCTATTCTTATGAAATACGTAGATAACAATACAGACATTATGACCCAATACTTCGATTTCAACAAATCTTTTAGTACTAGGTTCCCCAATAGACTAGATTGGGAAAAAAGTGTGCCCGACACTAACGACTCAACCATTACCATCTACACCGATGGTCCTAAAATGAATACTGGAGTAGGTGCAGGCTTCTACTCTGGTAAACATATATCCATGATGGCGATAGCACACGCGGACATCACTTTTTTTCATTGATAGCCAAGCAGCAATATCTATCTATCTCTGCCACCCTTATCAAGTCGAAGCTTGTTTCTTGCTGTCGCAAATAGCTAAAATTTCTTGGCACACAGCATAACGTAAGACGTAAGTGATGCGCCAGGCAACGAAAAAGCGGTTGAGCTTGCAAGAGAAGGCTCTACATTAGACCCCTCTCTCATAGACCATCATAAAGAAATCCCGCTATGTGAACTGAAACATAACGTCTGTAGAATCGTCCTTCATAAATCCAACATCAGATGGAATCTCCTAAAAACCTGTGTTAATACCAGGAAACTATGGCCTAGATGCGATAAGAAAAGATCTGAGAGGATTTTAACTCTTAACAAACCCTCCTTAAGATCCCTTATTGACATAATTACAGGACACAACCTACTTAGCTACCACAAGAAAAAAATGGGGCTTAGTACCGATGACCTTTGTAGAGGCTGTGGTGATGAGGACGAGCATGAAGTAATGCTCATTTTCTATGCCACTGTCCTTCACTCTGTCTTACTAGGAAGAACAACTCTAGGCAATTTCTTCTTTAATGAACTTGAGGAGCTATCCGAACTGCCCGAGGTCGAGACCTTGAAATAGCTAAACGAACCACATGATTCATAGGTTATTTATTTTTTTCAGGAAGTTACAATACTTCGGGATACCACAATGGATCTACATTGATCTTAGTGTGACGGTAACAACACCAACTGTCAGCCCGCTAAACCTAACCTAAACTATCGACTATTCCATGTTGCATTCATAGAAGTTCTTCTCCACAATTATGACTGATATTCTCCAGAAAGTTCGGAAGAATGTCTCATCTGATTGCTGCTTTCATCTAATGAATTCGGCGAAATCTGAAACTTCAAGTTTACTCTAGTTCCACAATTTTAAGATCGAGATGGTTTTGACTTTTGACATTGAAAAGCAGGTTCGAGTCTGTCACTGTCTTTTGTAACTCAGTGTATGTTTCCATTATGAAAAAGAAGTCTGCAGACCTTCAAAACCAATTTGCGTTCTTTTGAAAACAAGAAAGTATATTGTTTGTACAGCTCGTACAGTTCTTGGTTGAATCTTCGTTCCATTCTCCATCAATGCAGATAGGACTACAAATCACTCGAAGAATTTTTCTCTCAAAGCAGCCCAAAGCGTTTTCATCAGATGTCGTCATGGTCCATCTTTCTGCACCATACATGAGGACCAGGATGATGAGAGTTTTGTAGAGTGACACTAGTTGCTTGGGAGAGGACTTTACTACTCAATTGCCTTCTAAGTCCAAAGAAGAAGCAATTGGCAAGAGTGATTCTTCGTTTGATTTCAGCGCTGGTGTTGTTTTCTGAGTTGATAGCGGTTGCCAGGTAGACAAAGTCCTTAACTTCCTCGAAGTTAAATCTGTCTATGTTGACGTTTGCTCCAAGACGTCGATGTTGGTAGTCCTGCCTTGTCGACAGCATTAATTTGGTCTTGCCCTCGTTAACCGCTAGACCCATATTCTTGGCCTCCGTCTCAGGACTCACAAATGCTCCACTGACATCACGCTGTGTTCTCCCAATTATGTCAATGTCGTCTGCGTATCCTAGTGGCTGGACGGACTTTTGAAAGATTGTGCTTCTGGTATTGACGTTGGAGCTTTGTACAATCTTTTCAAGAATGATGTTGAAGAAATTGCATGGCAACGCATTGCCTATTGTCTAAAACCTTTTATGACATCAAAAGCGTCCGTTTGGTTTTTTCCGACCATGATGGAACGGCGTGATCTGACACAGACGGATTAGTTTTTCTGGGATGCCAAAACTAGACATTGCTCTATCTAATTGGCCTCTATAGCCACTGTCATACGCGGCCTTGAAATCAATGAAAAGGTGGTAGGTATCGATTTGAAGTTCCTGGGTCTTCTCCAAGATCTGCCGTAGGGTGAATATTTGATCGATGGTGGACTTTCCGGGTCTGAAGCCACACTGATAAGGACCAATCAGGTTGTTGGCGAAGGGCTTCAAACGTTCACACAGCACGGCAGACAAGATCTTGTAGGCGATGTTAAGGAGACTTATACCTCTGTAGTTGGTGCAGTTTTGGGGATCTCCTTTTTGTTTTTTAGTATATTTTATTCGACCTAATATTAATCTCTTAATGAAAATTATTAAACATTTAGAGAATAAAAAATGTTTAATTTTATTAATCTCTATTATATTTTAAGTTAATTTCAATATTTTCAACTTTATTATTTGTTTTATCAAGTTTGAAATGGTTTATGCAAGGACTGTCAGATGAAATGTACATAAATAGAAAGCAAATACATTTTAAGTGTAAAACAATAAATGTAAACAACTTGTTCTGTCCTATTAGATTTGTCATAGTTTTTTTTTTTTTAATATTTGCTATGTATTCTATTTAAAAAAAAGAAATGTCCTTCGAAAGGAACAAACAAATTTTTCTGCATGTTTTGCATACAATTTTTTTAATTAATTTTAAAAGTAAAAAAAGAAAAACAAAAAAAATAACTTGTTCCATAAAATAGAAAAAAAAAATAAACAATTTCTGTTCTTTCGTTCACAATCCGGTACATTCTTAGGTCTACAGTTTTTTTTTTTTATTTTTATGTTTAGTTTTTAATTTACCAAAATTCTTGCATAAACCATTGGGAAATTATTTTATATTTTATTATAATTATTTTTAGTTAAAATAAATGTCTTTATTTATTTTTATTAATTTTTGCTATTTTTGTTTCATTTTCTTTTCATTTAACTCTCCCGTCCTCCATTCAACATTTTTGGTTTAAATTTGGAAAAAATATGAATATAATTAAACCATTTTTTTCTTATAAAAAAATATTTATATATGAAAAAAATTATATAACTTTTGGAACCAAAAACAAAAAATTGTTGTTTCCAAAAA
>CAKKXW010000005.1:8521537-8534890 GCA_920937365.1 Sphaerophoria rueppellii
AGGAAAGCTTCCTTTTTAATATTTGCTATGTATTCTATATCAAAAAAAAAAAAAGAAATGTCCTTCGAAAGGAACAAACAAATTTTTCTGCATGTTTTGCATAAATTTTTTTAAATTAATTTTAAAAGTAAAAAAAGAAAAACAAAAAATAACTTGTTCCATAAAATAGAAAAAAAATAAACAATTTCTGTTCTTTCGTTCACAATCCGGTACATTCTTAGGTCTACAGTTTTTTTTTATTTTTATATTTAGTTTTTAATTTACCAAAATTCTTGCATAAACCATTGGGAAATTATTTTATATTTTATTATAATTATTTTTAGTTAAAATAAATGTCTTTATTTATTTTTATTAATTTTTGCTATTTTTGTTTCATTTTCTTTTCATTTAACTCTCCCGTCCTCCATTCAACATTTTTGGTTTAAATTTTGGAAAAAATTTAAATATAATTAAACCATTTTTTTCTTATAAAAAAATATTTATATATGAAAAAAATTATATCACTTTTGGAACCAAAAACAAAAAATTGTTGTTTCCAAAAAAACAAAACCAAAACAAAAAAAAAATATCGAATATTGTAGTGCCAGGTGCTCCTCCAAGAAATATTACTGCCGAAGCAACTAGTCCAACGACAATCGCTGTATCTTGGTTACCACCGCCCATTGAACGTTCCAACGGCCGAATCGTCTACTACAAAGTTTTCTTTGTCGAAGTTGGCCGTTCGGATAGTGAAGCTACAATAACGACATTGAACGCAAGCAGCATTATATTGGATGAATTGAAACGATGGACGGAATACAAGATATGGGTTCTGGCTGGGACATCGGTCGGTGATGGGCCAAGATCGCATCCGATTATTTTACGAACTCACGAAGATGGTATGTATTTTGTAGAATTTTATTTAAAAAAAAAATATCAATATTTTAATTAATAACCAAAAAATACATTTATTAAAATCTTTACTAATCACACTTTATATATTTTATTTGGTTTCTTTTTTTTTTTGTCTTTACAAATGTTAATTTCATTGATTCTTAAGTTTTTTGTCAAAAAAGAAATATTTTTGTATTTTGTTAAATTCTTCCTAGCAGGCTGCTGGATGCCTCAATTTTTGGATAAGAAATTTTCAATTATTTATAAAAAAAAATCAAACTATAAGATTTTACCTTTAAAAAAAAAAAACCAAACAATTTGACAATAGAACATTTTTGAAGTCAAATTGGTTTAGAACAGAGAATGTTCATTTTTTTGCATTCTTTGTGGTAATTTTTATAATTTCCTGCCAACTCAAATATTATTATCGATACAATAGATGTTGTTTTATTTAGTTTTTATGTTTTTGAATGAAAAATTACTATAATTTTTTGTTATGCTTGAATTAAGTTCAATTTTTATTTGAAGCAACTTCGCAAAAACGAGATGGTACGATTTCAAAATTCGTTCGTCTTAACTCAAAACTATTTTGCATATTATGCAATAAAAGGATTGACTTTAACCAAATATTCAAATGTTTTTCTCCAAACTAAAAATCATTCCCAAAATAACCGAAGACCCTTAACTCACTTACGGGGTCGTTATGAAGTTGGGCACTCAGTCAGTTAGTAGAGTCATTCGGTTTGAATGTATACACTTTAAACTCTTGAAAAGGATTCCTCGCAACACTATGAACTCACAAAACAAATTAATTGAAGCCTTACAGCCATCTTTCGGCCCTATTCTGCCAAACCTCACTGAAACCTGACATGTCACGAAAAGAGTGCATACAGATTCTATGACTTTTTTCGTATTCTACATCGCTCTGAACGCTTTCTGAAAACTCAGATTTAATGCATTCGAGCACTTCAAATTCAGGATTTGGATATTTGTGTTAATCTTATTTGCCGCAGCAACTTGCTATTTCCGTTATTTCAATTTCTTCCATCTCACACGCTTATGGGCGGTTATAGTCAATTCGGAGCGATATGGTCCGAAATTTTTTATAATTTGCACCCACTCAAGGGATTTTTATACCCTTTTTATGTCAGAGACACAATGAGTGAGGAAGAAGAGAAGGGGTTGGAAAGCAGGTGTCGGTGTACACTGGTCTTAAATTCTTGAACATTGTTATGACTGGGAAAGACAGAGTGTGGAAGAGACTTCCACATTCGCGTAGTACGGCTAAAAATGATTCTCCATACTTGAGAGTACGTTCGAAGTTGGGCTCGAGGGTAAATTGATGGGAATTCCTAGAAGCGCGTGTTTTATGGGCGAATTGTTTGAGGGGAGGAATGCAACTGGCTATTTCACTAGAGCAATCACCGTAAAAGTAGCGATAGAACAAAAAGAGACACGCTACGTTACGACGCACGATGGTGTAAAGGAGTGAATGCTTCAGTGATCTCTATATCACCAATCATTCTTACAGCTTTTTTTTGTGTTCCATCCAAGAGGCTTAAGTAAGTAGCTGGGGAACCAGCCCAGAGATGTGAATTGTACTCAAGCTTAGGATGGATTTAGGTTTTATAGATAATAGCCAGGTCAGACGGGGAGAAAAATGAGAAAAATTTCTTGCACCGTCTTAAGAAACCCAAACATCTTGCGGTATTTTTGGCAACATTACGTATGTGCTCGGTTGTCAGTGATGAACATACCGAGAATATCGAGATGTTCGGTCTCATTGAGCTTATCATATTTTGCCGTTTCAGTTCCACATCCGAGGAAGATGTCAACGAAACAATTTATTGGATTAGAAGTAACGGACAAGAGATCACTAATGAAAATGAAAAATAGGGTCGGAGACAAAACGCAGCCCTGGGGCACACCAGCATTTATATTGTGTTTTTCAGACTTGAATCCGTCCAATATAACTTGTATTGAACGGTTCGAAAGAAAGTTTCTAATCCAACGAAGAAGGGATTCATCGATGCCGAAGGCACGCATTTTCGATAAAAGAGCAAGGTGCCAGACTTTACCAAATGCCTTTAAAATATCAAGTGCGACAATCTTAATTTCTCCAAAACGATGTAAAGATTTGTTCCACTGTTCGGTGAGATAAACCATCAAATCACCATTGGACCTGATGCTGCGAAAGCCGTACTGCCGGTCATTAAGAAGCCTTAAAAAGCTTTTGGCCATCGATGGAAGGTTATGACTCTATTGCGTGAGAAGTTCCCTGGTCGTGTAATTTCACGTTTTGGCGAAGTCAATTGGCCACCATGATAATGCGATTTGACACCTTTAGATTTTTCCTGTGGCTGCGCAAAACACTGTGTGAATAGTCCCCAAACTCTAGACGCATTGAAATCCAACATTAATCAAGTTTTGACCGAGATACCGCCCGATAGGTGCGAAAAAATTGTTAAAAATTACCATTGTTAAGGCGGCCATTTGAATGATATTGTTTTTCAGACGTAATGGTAAAGTACAAACATTATCTTTACTTATATATAAAGCTGAAGAGTTTGTTCATTTGATAGCGGTAATCTCTGGAACTAATGGTTCGAATGGTCCAATTCTTTTTGTGGTGGATAGACCATTAATTGAGGAAGGCCTTAGGCTAGTCACAGCTTAATGTTAATTAAGCTGTGACCAATAGGAGCCAAATAGGCAAAAAATGTTAATTTTTCTTCGTTGTAACGCTTTTATCTCAGGAACGGCTTAATCAAATTGAACAATTCTTTTAATTTGGAATGGTCCATTTATCGTAGAAGGCTTGAAGCTATATAATATTACGTAGCGAAGCGTTAGTGCAAAATGTGGAAAAATAACAAAATATATTCATATTTGAAGGCTTCTGTTGTCTGCTTGAACGTGCTGATCTCAGGAACTACTAAATCAAATCGAACAATTCTTTTTGTGTTGGATAGTCCATTTATCAGGGAAGGGTTTGAGCTTTACAGCGTTACGCTTATAAGTTACGAATAATAAGAGAAAAGCATCAGTAAAAAGTGTAGCTAAAACGGAGAAAATTATAATTATATGAAGGCTTCGAGTTAAGAACAATTTTGATTTAGAGGGAGTCCACTGTTTTAAAATAACTTCGCAACAAAATTCCCATGCGGGCATGATTGCCAAGTAGAAAACGCACCTCTGGCCGGTGGTTTAGGTAGAGGCGGACGAAATTTCATTTAAACTGTATCGTTCTGTGTGTTTCACCTAACTTTACTTTCGAAACCGAAAAATGAATGATCTCAATAGGACCATGTAAAGTGAAGTTGCTAATTTTAATTTATTTTTATTTCATTGCATAAAATTATGTTCATAAATCATAACTTACAAATAATCCTTTTTAACCATCTATACATATTTACTCTTCATACCAAACATATATAACTAAATATTTTTGAATGTTAAATGTTTGGACAATTAACCACTCGCACTTTTGTTTGTTTTTTTCCTTTTTCTCAAAAAAAAAAATAATAATAATAATAAATTTTGTATGCCTTCTTCTTTAGTTTTTTGTTCCTGAATTTATTTGAATTTCATTTAATAGTTTTAATTTTTGTTTAAAGCTGCAACTTATTTTTTAATTTTTTAAAAACCCTCACCTTTATTTCTTTTTAAAAAAATAATTGGCACAATTTGCACTCCTTTTAATTGAAAAAAAAAAAAATATGGAACAATTTATTTTTGATGAGAAATTTAAATATTTTTTCAAATGTTCAATGTATTTCGATGATAAAGTTTTTGAAAAAAATATATACTTTTTACTACTAATAATATACAATAAAAATATACTCCGAATTTTTGGAAATGCACTATTTTTGTGGTATTTTGTAAAGAGAGCACATAACTTATAATAAACATGGATATATATATTTTAGATTAATTTTTTATTTTTCTAATGCACACAATATTTATATATTTTGAGAGTATATATTTTTGATTTTTGAAGCACTCTAACAAATTTTTGTAAAGCTGTGCAATCTGCCCGAAATTTAACATTTCATACAACATTTATGTTTACAAATATTTTCGGTTTAGTTAGTTTCTTATATTGCATAATATTTTCGGTATATTTAAATATTTTTTCTTTGTGTTTAATCAAACACGCCTTTTTAATACTCAACACAATATTTATACTTTGCATGAATATCCAAATTTTTGTGACCAGAATTCTAAAAAAAAAATTAGCATTTTATTTTCAAATCGTATAAAAAAAAAACCTATATATTTTATATATAAATAAATATTTATTTTTATTTTAACCAAAATGTGAACGAAAAAACAGAAAATGTTATATTTTCATATTCTCCTCCTCATATAATATTTTTTTGTGAATTGTTTTTGAAACAACGCTTTAAGGATGCGTTTGGATTGCCATTTTTTTCATCATGGTTTTATGTTAAAGAAAAAAAAATGTATACATTTTTGTAGCAATTTTTTGAGATTTTTAAAAGTTGTTGAACCAACTCAACAAGCAAGGTTTTGCTCGTTTTCAGTTGTTTTATTTTTTTTTTCATATGAAAATTTAGTTTTTTTCTTCTGTTTTTCAATGGAACTATGAATGTAGTTTTCAAATTTAATTTTTGGATGCACTTTTTTTTATTTTGTTTATATTTTTAATATTATCACATTCTTAAGTTTATTTATAAATAAAAAAAATACGAATTTATTGTTTTTAGTCTTAAGTCACCGCTCGTATGTTTCGCACACTTTTGTCTATGATGATATTTATTTTATGTGTGACAAACAAATTTTTTACTTAATTTTAAAAAATAAAAAATAGGTATCGACTTCAGGTTTTTTTTTTTAATCGCACTATTCGCAGACTATTCCGAGCGAGTTAAACCACTTTTTCAGCACTGAGCACTTTTAAGTTAGGCAATTTGAATTTAAAAAAAAAAAAACAGCATTTATATAAGTTTTTATGATTTGTTTAATATTTTTTAGTAAGATAAAAATTATACCTGAAAAGTTGAACTATATTTGAAGTTGCATTTTACAAAACTCCTATTTTTCCCACCGATCGCAGCGCCATCTTTTGGAACTACGTGACAGAAAAATGTTGGACAATAGTTCTACTACTTCCCAATAGATTAAACCAGAACTTAATGATTCTCTCTTGTGCGCTCTTGAACTCGATCAAAAAGTCGATGACCTTACAGCAGCCTTCAAGAAAGCCATGAAAACTACTTGTCCCCTCACCACAGTGTGGGGAAAGAAAAACCATATTGGTGGGCTGCTGAACTAGATATACTACGGAGAGGTTGTAGAAGGCTTTTCAATCGTGCAAAAAAGTCTAGGCAACAATAAGATTGGGATTCCAATAAGGAATCCCCCAAAAAGTATAAACAAGCATTGGGTATAGCCAAAAGATGCTCATTGAGATCCTTCTGTAGCTCAATAGTAGAATTTTCGGAGGCATCGAGGTTAAAGAAGATTCTCTCGACAAATCCAACCATGCCAAGGTGTCTTAAAAACTCGGATGGTACATGGACTAACTCTTGCAAAAAAACGCTAAACTTGCTAAACTTCCAAGATCCAAATCCGTTAAAACCACAAACCGTCCAGGGTCTGCTATTAACTTAAAACTGAAATGGGCTCTGAATAGTTTCGAACCTTATAAATCTCCAGGTCCAGATTAAATCATACCAGCTGAGCTACAATGTACCAGCGATATAAATTTGCCAATCTAGAGATGATTTCAAAAAATGCCCAGATCTGGTCCTCAGCGATGGATAGAAGTAAAGGTTATATTCATCCCCAAGGCGGGCAAATGCTCGCATGTCAACCCTAAAGATCTAAGATCTAAAGATCTAAAGATCATCATCGTTCATTCTCAAAACTCTGGAACGTTTGATCGATATCCATGTACGTAATAGCGTTGATATGAGACAATCGATGTGTCAGTATAAAAAAAAAAATAAGTAGAGTGGCGCGACAGCTCTTGAAGAGCCAAGGCCTAAGTGGCTTACTCTCATCAACAATTCTCTAGTTGCGTGTGAAGAATTGAGGGGACTTACAATTTTACGCCGATTCCGAACGGCAAAGTTGAGAAGCACTTTTTCATGACAGATGATACTCTTGGAAGTTTTGTCAGTTCTTCGCAAGAGGCAGTGTCCATGAAAGATGAAATTAAAACTTTGGGCCCGAGTAGGATTCGTACCCACGACGTTCTGCTTAGCAGCCAACGCACCTAACCACTAAGCTATGGACACTACTCGATGTGTCAGTATGCTTACTGCAAAAGGAAATCGGTAGAAACAGCCTTGCATACTTAGGTTAGAACTATAAAATTCTCCCTAGAGCAAAAGGAATATACTATGGTTGCCTTCCTGGATATTGAGGGCGCTTTCAACAACGTTGACACATCAGCTACACTTCTACTATAACGACTCTAAACAACGAATACTCACTTTGTGAGTTGATTAATCTAATGCTAAAAAGCAGAATCATGAACTCTAAGGTGAGGGATTTTTTTACGAAAAGGTCTGTCAGCAGAAGCCCTCCCCAAGGTTGTGTACTGTCCCCTCTCCTGTGGAACATAGTAGTTAATGAACTGATGATATCCCTCGGGAAGGAAGGCTACAGAGTGATTGCGTATGGGGATGATGTTGCCATCGCCGTCACAGGAAATCATCTTATAATACCCTGAGAGACCTCCTCCCAAACGCACTTAATATGCTCACTAGATGGGCTTATCACTGTGGACTTAATATTAATCCTCAAAAAAAAGACCTCGTCCTTTTTACACGGAAATACAAAATCCCAGTAATTGTTCCTCCTTCAATAAAAGGTGTAGGGTACCAATAATTTTATATAATGAAGCCAAATATCTTGGTCCGATATTAGACACAAAAATTAAGCTGGAAACCTTATATTCAGGAATGAGTTAAGAAAGCTACAGTAGCGCTTTTAAGTCTTGCAAGAAAGCCATAGGAAACAAATGGGGTTTTCAACCTCATATAACCTATTGGCGTTCATCCGACCAATACTCATGTACGGGTTTGCAGTATGGTGGACTGCACTGGAGATAGTCACTTACTACGACAAACTCAGCAGAGTCTAACGCACTTATTGTCTCTGCATAAGCGTTGCATTGAAAACCACATCGTCAGCAGCATTAGACACTCTCCTGCATCTGACACTCCTCGACATCTTCAGCAAACAAGTGGCAGCGAGTACAGCTATAAGACTCAACGCCTCATTTCAATGGACCAACAATGATGTGAAACATTCCATCATTTTGAACTTCTTTGGTTCTATACCATTCCAAAACTCCAATTCGGAGCTTCCAGGTATCCACTCCATCCACTGATGAATGGGAAAACAACAAACTCCTGGATGACAAAAGCATCCATTTCTATACAGAAGAAAAACGATGGAGTCGGTAGTGGTGTATACTCAGAAATGCTTTATCTAAGCCTCTTATTCCGCCTCCCTAATCATTGTCTTTTAAGCGGAAATTTCAGCGATCAAGGAGGTTTTCTCCTGGCTTAGAGAAAACGTGATATCAACTTCTGATATCCGCATCTTCTCTGACAGTCGGGCTGCTATTAAATCTCTCGACGGTGTGTCAACCAACTCTCAAACGGCCCTCGATTGTCGATCATCTCGTATGGAGATGGCGCAGCAATTTAATATTCACCTCTGCTGGGTGCCGGGCCACAGAGACATCACATGAAAGAGAAAAGATAGGTATACCGATGAAACAGCCTTCACGATAACGGTCTAGGTAGTACAATTTACCTACGTGCGCATCCACAAAGCTCATATGGCCGTCACTTGACCTGAAGCGCTCTAAAGATTTGTTATCTCAATGCCGACTTCATATTAGCTCCCTAATAGGTGTCCTTACAGGACACTGTATTATAGGCAGACAAGCAACACGACTTGGTGTAGCTTCAAATGACTTCAGCAGGATCTGTATGGACGAGGAAGAAGAGGGAAAAATCTCTCACCTTCTCTGCACATGCCCTGCTCTTTCACTAAGACGAAAACTTCATCTGGGAGAATACTTTTAAGATAATCCCAGTGAACTAGCTAATAAGGATATCAAATATCTTCTTCACTTTATGAAAAGCTCAAAATGGTTCGACTAGTGAGAAGCAATTCTCTAGATTCATGTGGTATCACAATGAGCCTCTTTCGGCATAGTAAGTGTGCGGATTCTGTATCCACAGCCACTTTAACTAGCCTAACCTTACCCAACAGATGGCGCCTTAATCGGTGGTGAAAAATTGCAATATTAAAATTTCCACAAATATTGATTTTGACAACCAACGGAATGATGTACCAAATTGAGCTGGCATACGAAAGCAAACGCTTGTACATGATTTTAATTTAATAAAATTTAAAAAAAAGGATTAAGTTACTGCAACTTAAAATTAAGTTCTTCTCCGGTGTTCGTTTTTTTTTTTTATTTTTTATTTTTTAACTGGAAGAAAAAGTAAATCGGATAATTATTTTTGATTTTTAGCGCTGAGAAATGCTAGAGTAAGAGTGGCACCTTTCTATTATTTTATTTACAAGTAAAAAACCGTTTTTTTTTGTATAAGCACAATATCAGTACCCATCAACAGTAGGCAACAAAAATCACTGTTTCGGCACAGGAATCGTATAAAGCACGCTAACTTATTATGAACCAATGTATTTTATTTTTTACAATTTTTACTCACCAGCACATAATTGCACAATCAAATTTATCCCACACATTCACTGTCAATAGGACTATCTCATTATTACTCACCTTAAAAAAATATTGAAAATATGAAAAGAGCACCTTATGTATACAATTTTGTAGCTTATAAGCAATCTCACTTTGACTATGAAGTGCACCCTTTAGATTCTTAATATTGAAAGTATGTATGTAATATTTTTCCTTCCATTACTATATTTTGACGGATCCTGATGTTTCAAAATCTATATTTAATAGCACATTTTGTTTACCCCTCTTTATTTTCATTGGCAAAACAGAATACAAAAACTCTTATTACATTCCCCAGCAAATAATGACCCAAGAGACTTCAAAAAAAAAGTAAAAAATCTGCATTCATATTTATGTGCATATACTTCTTTTTGCTGTCAAAACCCAGGTTGTTAACTTGAGAAATTTCTATTCTTTATCTCAACAACCGTCATCGTCATCTTAACTACAACATTCCTTAATCCTCCTCGCTGCCCTTTCATTCAAACCACAATTCATATAAATAAAGTCATCTTTCCAACTCTCAAGTGTGTAACTTGCACAATTTTGTTATTTAAATTACAAGGATCAAGCACACATGAACTCGCCACTTCTCATCCATAGCACAACCACCTCCCACCTAACCTCTGCATCCACATCCAATCCAAATGTAGGAATAGGTGTCCTTTTTGCACAACAAACACACATCCCACTCGTAAACATTTTTCTGTATATCTATTTATTGCGCACTTATTATTACTTGCACAAGTATATTGTAAAGAAAAAGTCCTGTCTAGAAGAGTGAATGTGTATATACAACAACAAATATTTGAGTTAAAAGGACGAAAGTATTGTGTGCATGATGATAATGATGTCGGAGGAGAGAGTCACCATTATAATAGTTGAGTTGTTGGAGAAAAAAAAAATAATTCTTAACGAGACGTGTGTACCGCATCGCAATTAAGTCCTTTTTCAAGAGAACTGTCTTCGCATACAACCTCAAAGTGCAATCATAGAAAAAGAGGCTGCAAATTTCCCACAAAGGCTTTTCTGTACAATTCTCTGCTCCTTTTCTCCCTATTCGTTTTTATTTTCGTTCCTGACTCCATGTTTATGTGCATGCACATTTTTTTTTTGTACAAGCTCGAAATACAATCACGCTTGAAAGTTTTCGGACACATATGTGGCTGAAGCTGGATCCGTAAGCAGTTTTTTTTTTTTTGGGGTTGATGTCCTTTTTTATCATAAAAACTCCCCCTCTTTGTTTGTAGTCTGGTGGTTGTGGAAAATAATTCTATAGTAATTAAGATTTTTTTCCCTGCTACACCCAAACATAATTGCAGGATACCTGCATTGTTTTAGGTCATACTGTCACATTGTCACAGCATCGAGCGTGAACTGTATTTTTTTTCGTTAGCAAATTTTTGTGTCGTTAGTTTTATTGACATAACTAACAAGGTTTTGATAGTGTTATTCTGGTAAGGATGCTAACGTACTCCTCAATATTCTTTTTGTGTGTTAAAATGATCGACCTCAAGGGGGTGGAGTGGGGTTAGAGGACAGCAAAACAAAAAATTGTGCATTTTGATGACTTTTCCTTTTTAGATTTTGTATATTTTTTCAGTGAATGAATGGAATAACAGTTGTATGGTTCTCCCTGTATGTACATTTGATTTGTATCCTTTTTTTAGGTTTGGTGAACGAACAGCTTTAGAGGTTGCTTTCACCTTGTTTCAAGTGCCATCACATACATAGTATACAATTATTCGTGCAACATCATGAATGCACTTTTTTTTGTAATAGAAAAGGGCAATATGTATATTTGTTTCTTTCTTTTTTCGGTCATGGTGACTTTCTTGTCAAAAATAATATTTTTTGTAAAGTTAAAGTTCTACACATGCAAAAGGACCTTCGGTGTACGGTGGGGTATGCAACCGAAAGTCATCCAATGGATGTACACAGCGATTTTCAGATCCATTCTTACATATTGTATGGTGGAAAGCGGTGGAAAAATCAAGCTATCTCAAGAACCTGAATAAGGTACAGAGACTAGCCTGTACAGGAATAACAGGGGCTCACAGGTCCACACCACAAGCTGGGTTGGAAATGATCTTGGATCTTCCGGCTCTGGATGAGTTCATATGGTGCACGGCAGCCAAAACTGCAATTCGTTTAAAAGAACTGAGTTTTTTTAAGCACATCACTTATGGACACGGGTCAATCTTACAAAGATACGTAATGATTCCAGGACTGAGACCACCGATTACATTCTCCCTCTACTAGATTTTGAAAGGAAATTTTCTATTTGCATACCAGAAAGACAAAGTTGGGGTCCTTGTTCACTTATAAGTTTTTTTCTACACTGACGATTCAAAAATCTGATCTCTTACCTCAATAATACAAAGTGGCTTTAGCGCCTCCCGCCCCTCTTTATTTCTCCCTCATTAAATGGCACTATGAGATAATAGGCCGTAGGGTAGGAGAATAATACCAATTCATATATAGGACTGTGTGTGCGGAACATACATAATCCAGAACCCACTTGCAAATCCATTTAGAATCTCACGAGGTATGGTACCAAAACGGCGCACTCAGCGCTAATTGTGTCCTGCGCGAAGTAGGACAGCCATTTCTACCTACCTAGGAAAGAATTAAATAGAATCTGCCACACTAAACAGAACAAAATAGTAGATGAACTAGCCAGGAAAAAGTCAGAAGCAGATACAAGTAGTAGCGACCATTCAGATAGGAGACCACTCGTCTCGATTGGCGTTCTCAAGAGGAAGGTAGAACCTCTAATCAAAAGAGAAAATCAATAACTCCTGAAAATCCAGGAGAAACTGCGTAACCTCTAGAAGTTTATGGTCTAACACGAATGAAAAGGAAACTCGGTATATTCTATCGCTGAATAAAAGGAACAATAAAATCGTGATAGGTGTACTAACGGGTTATTGCGCCATTGGCCAACAAGATAGGGACTTTTGCACACGATTTCTGTAGGAGCTGTCAGGATGAGAAGAAAATAGAAACCATTAAACACCTGCTCTGTGACTGTCCGAACCTCCAAACTAACCGACTCCGACATTTCTGGATCAGGTTTGTTGGGGAATTAGATGATCTAGCAAAGGTCTCATGATGACAAACATGAGGAAATTTATAGATAGCACAGGCTGATTCGTTAACGAGTCAGTATACGTAAATCGGCAAGTTTGAAGAGCATCGATGCTAACTTTTATTTTAATAGGGGATTACAATGGATCAGTAGGCCCCCGTGTATGCAACAGTTCACGCTGTGCACACCCTTTTTATCACCTAACCTAACCTAAAATTTGGAAAAATTGTATGCTGTGTGAAAATGTTATTTTGTTGTATAAAGAGTGAACCATTTTTACCGAATGGAAGAGTTTGAATGCATTAAGTGAAACAAAAGTCAGTGAAAGGTGCTCTTTCAAAAAAAAAAAAGAAAAATAACATTAAATGACACCATCGTATTTTAAGCAATCACACAAACCGTAAAAACGCCATTCTTATTTTTTTTAATTTCTTTAGTTGTTATGTAATAACTTTTCAAGGTCTTTGTGGAATATCATGTTGAACTTTCTTGTGCAAACTACCACCGTGTTTACATGACAATTTTTGAATGAAGTGAAGAAAAGCAAACACTGCAAAGAGAGTTCAATAAATATTAAGTCATGGTTGAGATGACATTACATATTCTAGTATCCCAGAACTTTAATTAAAAACTT
>CAKKXW010000005.1:8565733-8590235 GCA_920937365.1 Sphaerophoria rueppellii
GTCTCGAACCTGAGGGCTGGGATGAGAAGACTTTCTTGGCTGGAGCGTTGTCGTCCATTTGCTCGATGTGGCCGAGCCAATGTAGTCGTCTTTTCTTGGACTTCTGGACTACATCCACATCTGGTACAGCTCATACAGTTCTCGGTGGAATCTTGTTCTCCATTCGCCATCGTCGCATACGGGACCGAAAATCTGTCGAAGAATTTTTTTCTCGAAAGTGCCCCGTGTCAATTCTCCTCTTTTACTTATCATCCAGCACTCGGCGCCGCCGTAGAGTAGGGCTAGTAAAGTCAAAGTTTTGTATAGCAGACACTTTGTCTTTCGAGTGAGGAGTTTTGAACCCAGTTGTTTGGCCAACCCGAAGCAGCAGCGGTTTGCTAGGGTAATTCTTCTTCGGATCTCCTCTAAGGTGTCATTTGTGGGATTGATGTTTGTTCCAAGGTAGGTGAACTCCTTAACTACCTTGAAATTGCTGCTACCAACAGTGACGTTTTGTCCTAGTCGGTGGACAGATGTTGCTTTGTTTGTTGATAGCATGTACTTTGTTTTGTCCTCATTCACTTCAAGACCAACGAGTTGCGCCCGTTCTTCAATCGATGTGAATGCCTCAAGCACAGCGCTCTTGGATCGACCGATGATGTCAATGTCGTCCGCATAGCCTAGGAGCTAGGTGGACTTCTTAAAGATAGTGTTTTCCGTGCTCACACTTGCCTTGCGCACTATTTGCTCCAGGACTATGTTGAAGAAGTCACATGACAACGCATCTCCTTGTCTAAACCCTGTACATGTTTGAAACAACTCGAGTGAGATGTTACCCATTGCAACTGCACTGCATATTGTTAAGCGTCATGCGGCACAGCTGGATCAGTTTGTTCGAGATCCCGTATTCAGAAATCGCCATCATAAGCTCTTGGCGCTGGATGCTATCATACGCAGCTTTAAAGTCGATGAAAAGATGGTGGGTTTCGACCGGAAATTCGTTGGTCTTTTTCAGGATCTGCCTCAGTGTGAATATTTGGTCTATCGTTGTTCTGCCTGGTCTAAATCCACACTGGTACGTGCCGATTATTGTGTTGCAGAACGGTTTAAAACGCTCACATAGTACGTTGGGTAGGATTTTGTAAGCAACATTAAGCAAGGATATGGCACGGTGGTTTTTGCATGACATCGGATCGCCTTTTTTGTAGATGGGGCATATGGAACTTATCGACCAGTCAGTGGGCATGCATTCTTCCTCCCACACTGACCTGGTGCATGCGGTTCATCAAAACACCTCCTCCGTATTTAAAGAGTTCCGTAGGTATGCCATCCGACCCGGCGGATTAGTTATTATTAAGCTTTTGGATGGCTCTTTAATCTTCCTCTCTGCGCTGGTAGCTGGGACTGGGTCTTCATTGACTAGTCTTGCTTCTGTTTCGTCATTAGCTAGCTCGACATTTTACGCATTCAGCAGCTGTTCGAAGTGCTGCTTGAAAACATCTACAATTCCCTGTGCTGTGGTGACTAGGTTTCCTTCACTGTTTCGAAGAGCCTGTATCCCGGTTCTGAAACCAGAAGCTAATTGCTTCGACCTTTTAAAGAAACATCGGGTGTTATTCTTGGCCCGAGTTCGTTTGAACTCACCCTGTGCAAAATACTGTAAGGGGATTTGTCCAACAATTTACCCGAATGTGCGATATGAACGTACGCATTTGCTGTGCAGATTTCAGGGGGGCAGGGCCGTATACTTTAGTAGCTACAGGGTGTCAAAGATGCGCACAAGCACACTGTGGTTCTTTCCTTTGAAATCCCTTGCGAAATCCTGTCAGAGGACTAATCCTAAAATTTACCCTAGGGTGGGATGAACGCACGCACTTACTGTCCAAGTTTCAGAGGACAGGGCCTTATACTTTAGAAGTTACAGGGGGTAAAAGGGATACCATGGTGCACCCTGTGCAAAATCCTGTCCGGGGATTTGGCCAATAATTTACTCCAGTCCAGTGTGTGGTTAAAAACGTATGCGTAATGACGATTGTCTTTCTATTAGATGCGCCAATTTTGAATTGCCAGGTTGAAGATTGAAGATGAAAGACCAACTCCGCTGTCGCAGTCCAATAAAGCCTGTAAAGCAACTTGGTGTCATAACTTGGTATTGAAATTGTACCAGGAAAAGAAATATATACTCCAAGACGATTACAGAAATATATGAACGAGATGTATTTGATTTCAAGTTTAACGAAGAAGTGATTAATACAAATTTTCTATAAATAACAAAATATTTACAACATACTATGATAACGAGTATATGTAGAAGTTATTGAACAACAAGTAATATTTCAACACTTGGCCTTACACGTTCCCATGATTGCCCTACGGCCTGCATAGTCTTGGCAATTATTTTCTGTTATAGTTTTCATACGTAGACGCATTGAAAGTCTAAAACAGTCTTATATGTTTCTAGACGACTCCTGCCTCAAGATTTATCTGAAACTGTTACTGAAACATAAAGCACACAATTGGGTCCTTTCTAACATTACACTTAACCTGGACCTTATCTTTGAATCCCTCCGTTCCACTGAGGTATGAGAACGGGAATCAGCTGTTAGTGTGGAAATAACTTAAAAGGAAACCACTAAACCAGTAAGTGGTCCACCCTGATTTTACATTTGCATGTACACATTTATGCATACAAAAGAAAATTTTGAAAGTGAAAACACCAAGCACGAACACTTGCATCCATTAAATAAAAGCTACCTTCTCATGTGCCTGACATACTTTTCTGCAACCAACCTACAAACAAAGTTAATCTACAAAATTGCATGTTTTCAAAGTAACAAATGACGTTTCGCAACAAATTGATGACAGTTACTTTTCCATCAACTCTTCCACTAATTATACATAAACTTTTGCAAGAACAAAAATAAAAAAATACTTAGGAGATCGAATCACGAAAGAATATCGATTGACGACCTTTTTTTGTTCCTTTGGTCTCACTTTACACAGCCCTGCTGCGCGTGTTTGAAGTTTCAAGTTCACTCTGGGTATTTTCTTTCATTCGACAGTTGAATTGAGTTTTTCTCTCACGCAATTTACTAATTTATAGTTCAATTTGTGTCCTCAATGTATACCTGGGAAAATTCAATTTTCTTGATTAGTCTAAGGCCTATAGCAGGCCTTTAAATCAACAGAATACAGGCTCTTCCATTGTAAGGTGTGAACACACTTCGGGGAGCCAGAAAACAGGTTCAACAACCTTGTCAATACCCAAACTGACCAACAGCTCACCTAATTTATTAGGTTTTTAGTAATAATTTTCAATCAACAAGAAACACTCCAAACACCCAGAGCAACACCAGTCCAAAGTGTGCCCATTCCTCAAACTCAAAAGCTGTCCATGATTTATGGTTCTATCCAAATAAATTGAAATTATAAACTTTGTAGCGTCTGTCTCGCAGGCAGACAGTTTTATTTTTTTTTTTATGTCTACAGGTGCCTATTGCGAAAAAGGCGTCTGTTTCATCAACAGTCCTTGACTCAAATTACAACGATAAAGTTTTGTAATCGCATTGCGAATAGGCAGACTAATGGGTGGCCTGTGTTGACTTGACGGCAATGTGCCGTAAAGGTCTGGTTTCAATTTTCGCCAAGATAAGGTTCTCTATTTCGAATGTACCTGGTGTACAGAGTGTCACCGATATCTCTGCCTTGTAGTGGCGTGCGATGTAAAACTGGTTCCAAGGTGGAAATGTTGCTTGGAAAAAAGTTTAACCACGCACGAGGAATTAATAGCGGTACGGACTTTATTTTTGGAAATAAAGTTTTTATTAATTGGACAAAAATTATGTGCACTGAAAGCTTGTGCTTTTAATCGCTTCGTTGCAATGACGCAAGTAGAAATAAATGTGCTTAAAGAGTGGACCAAGTACCTACTAGTTTCTTTGAAAAAAAAGTGTTATCTCTTGATTTGTAAGGGCAAACACTTCTATTCATTAGGATTACGATAGGCGCACAAAGTAGTTCAAGAAAGCAGTCAATTTGCTTTCTTTGAAATAGCACCGATTTTTCAAGACTTCTAAAGACCTTAACTGTAATCAAGCAAGCAGTAAAATAGTCCAATTCAAACGATGCCCATACTCCCCAATGTGGACGAAAATTTCACCTTTTGTGGGTGCACTGGGTTCTCCATGAAGTAATGATTTTATGCGTGGACCATCGATTTAAAATACTGCAGTACTTTGGTAACGCAGTCAGTAAAGTCGCAGATAACAAAGTATTTGTTTTTTAACTTGCAGTCAATTACATTAAGTCAACTTACTTAAGGTGGCGCTACTGTCCGTTGTGGACTTGGGCCTCAATCCTCAGTCTCTGCCAGCCAGCTCGGTCGCTAACTAACTGTCTCCAGTTTTGCACTCCAAGTTGATTGAGGTCCTCTTCTACTTGAGTGCGCCAACTGAGACGCGGTCTTCCTCTCCTCCTACGTCCCTCGGGAGTAGTGTCGAAGACTTTACGGACCGGAATATTGCTGTCCATCCGCTCTAAATGACCGAGCCATCTGAGTCTCTGGACATTGACCCTTCTGGCTAGGTCCATGTCGTTGTACAACCCGTAAAGTTCGCAGTTGTATCTTCTTCGCCATTCCCATTCAATGCACACGGGCCCGAAGATGATCCGAAGAACTTTCCTCTTGAAACAGCCTAAGGCACTTTCATCCGAGCCTAGGTAGACAAACTCCACTACTAACTCGAAGTTGTGACGTTCTGTCCGAGCTGTCCGTATTTGTTTTTCCCTCATATACCGCTAAACCCATTTTTGCCGTTTCTGTCTCAATTCTCAGGCGCCATTGACATCACGCTGTGTTCTTCCCATTAAATCAATATAATCGGCGTACCCGACAAGTTGAAAAGATTTTTGGAAGATAGTGCCTGGTCCCTGGTGTTGACGGTGAAGTTTTTTAATTCTCAAGAACGATGTGCATCACGACAGTGCATTGCCTTGTCTGATCCTTTTCTGACGTCGAAAGATTCCGTAAGCTCGTTGCCAACCCTGATGAAGCAGCGTGAGTTTTCCATCGTCATTTCGTACAAGCGAACGAGACATAGACATAGCTTCATACAGTTCGTCTCTGTAGATGCTGTCATATGCGGCCTTAAAATCGATGAAAAGGTGGTGTGTATCTATTTGGAGTTCATAGGTCTTTTCCAGGATCTGTCGCAACGTGAAAATTTGGTCGATGGTTGACTTTTCTGGCCTGAAGCCACATTGATAAGGACCAATCAGATTGTTGACGCAAGGCTTCAGACGTTCACATTTTACGGCAGAGAGGATCTTGTAATCGATGTTAAGTAGACTGATTCCTCTCGGTTGACGCAGTTCAGAGGATCTCCCTATTTCAGAATCGGGCAAACAATGCTGAGGTTCCATTCATCGGGCATGCATTCCTCTGACCATGTCTTACAGATGATTTGGTGGATGCTACTATCTAGCTCGTCGTCTGCTGATTTGAACAGCTCACAAAGCTATAGACCATCTGCTCCAGCGGCTTTATTGGATTTCAGCCTTGATATTGCGGTTTTCACTCCTTCTAGGTCGGGGTTCCGAAACAGTTGGATATCATCGTGTGCGATGAAAGGCTCCTGTCTGACGGCGGGGTTTTGTTCGTCGTCGCCGTTATTCAGTCTACAGGAGTAGTCTTTCCAAATCCCCAGCATTGACTGCGATTCTACTATGGTATTCCCTTAAGTCAATTCATCCTGTGCAAAATCCTGTGGGGGAAATTAAACAATAATTTACCCCAGTGTGGAGTGTGAACGTATTCACATGCTATCCAACTTTCAGAGGGCAGGGCCGTATACTGTAGTAGCTACAGGGGGTCAAAAGGGTACCATGAAGTTATTTTCGTTTGAATCTGTTTTGTGCCAAATCCTGTGTGGGAATTTCTCCAATAAATTAACCCAGTGTGGTATATGAACGTACGCACCTGCTATCCAAATTCCATAGGGCAGGGCCGTACACATTAGTAGGTACAGCGGTCTGCGGCGCTGCCGTGCCAAACTGTTAAGCGTGGAAATATGGTTTGCTAATTCAGCTGCCGAGATGAATCCTCGTCAGAATTCATTGTATATTATGTTCCAAGCAGCAGTGCGATCAAGAACAGGTCTTGTGCTGGTGCGAGTTCAATTCCTGGGTCAATCGAGATAAAAGAAACAATAATGCTTGGAAGAAGAAATTGATCAACTGCGTAGGTAAATCTGTAGAATTCGTTTAAACTCTTTTAAATGGATTATCATTTATGATCAAAACCAATCGAACAACTTCAGATTTATGGAGTTATACAATCATGCGAATACTTTTTGTTATAAATTACCCACTACCAATTACTTACCGTTAAATTGGTTTCAAATAAACAATCAATGAGTTTTATTGATAAACTAGTTGTTCTTATCGCAGGCATGAGCTAATGCATAACTACTGTTTTTTCAAACCATTTTGTGTGCACAAGAGTTTCTGTTTGTTTTTTTTTTTTTTTTAACAAAATATGATTTTTGTGTAATCAACCCCATTGAACATGCCCTCATGAACTCAATAACTCGATTCGCTCAAGTTTATTTTGAAACTTAAAGGAAAAACTGTTCATATTTTCATTTTCATATTTTCACTTCGACCACCACCTCAGCTGTCAAAATAAAATTTTGTTTTTCAAGCTTCCCCATTCCCTCTCGAGACTATTCTTAGATTTAATTTAGTTTTATTTTTTTTTTTTGCCAAAACAACACACATTCATATGGTGTCATAGTTTCTATGTTTACTCTGTTGCCAACCGAAAAGCTGTTTTGTTTTTTTATTGTTCTCATTCTCTTTTTTTTTCTACAACATTCTACACTCATGTGGAGTAGAAAACAAACCCTCATGCCATGCCAGTGAGAATCAAAGTCAAAAGAGAAAACAAAAAGATAAAAAAGTTGGATGTCAAGATGACGTAGAGTGTAGACGGTATATCGTCGCATTTTAAATTAACGGAACCTCTTTATCTACATTCGAAAAATTGACGTATCTAGATCCACTTGTGATTTATATTATTTGGCAATCAATCAAATTGATATGCTTATGTGACGGCTCGAATGCGGAGAAATTGTATGATTGGTGTTAAGGGGCGACCGAGTGGAAAAGGTTACATATGTAACTCTCTGCTTGCATAAGTATGGGGTAATTTTAGACGCCAAGTCGATAATTTCTTTTACCATTAACATGTAACATGTGTTAAATGCCTGAATTCATGTCAGAAACTTTTTTTTTTAAAGAATTTGTTACCTTAGTCATTTGCAAAAAATTGCAATAATTGTGAAATATTTTGAACTGTTATTAGAGCAATAAAAGATTTCAGATAATTTTTAATGGAAAAATTCAACAGAAGTTGTGTTTTTAAATTATTTATCATTTATTGATTGTCTTTTCGCAGAAAGTTATTTTGAAAAATAAGCAATTCGTTGATAAGAGAAGTTTCTTATTAATTTACTGTCGAATAAAAGGCAACGTTTTAAAAGGTGACTTGAGAGAATAATTGATGAAACGGATGTCAATAATCTTTTTGATGTTAGCTAAACATAGAAAAATACCTGGAATTCAAGAACAAACTTAATATTATACTTTTTACAATGTACAAACAAAAATCAGAATCCCGTCAAATTTATAAAATGTTTAAAGTATGGGTGAGAGGAAAAAGGACGATGCTTCAAAACTTTTCGCAGAAACACTAATAGTGAAAATTTGCTCAAACGTTATGTGTGTTGTTAAGATGTTTTCTTAGACAAAAATATCTTTTTAAATTTTAAGGCTGAAAACACACCGAAGCGGACAAAACGTCTTTTTGTCTTTCGACAAAAAATCGTGTCTGATTCAAACCCACACCGAGGCTGACAAAGACAAAATGTCTTGTCTTTGTCCGCTTCGAAGTGTGTTGCTCCTATACAACCTATACAACTGACATCTTTTTTTGTCGATTTCTGTTTTTTTGTCTTGTTTATTCTGATGTACGTTAATTCATAAAACAGTGTTAATTTCTGGGTGCTGACATTTTGTCCCGGACTGATTGTCTTTTTCGGTGTGTTTTGCTCCTGTACAACCGCATGTATTTACTCCAACCGACGAGCGGACAAGACTTTTTGTCGTTTGGTGTCGAGCGGATAAGACTTTTTGTCTTGTCGTGTCTTTTTCGGTGCGGCTGGCCTCATAAGAGCAATGGACACAAATACACGGTTTTAATCGTATGACAAAAAGACGGTTTGTCTGCTTCGATGTGTGTTTAGCCTAAGGCGTTGAAAAAGATTTTTCCAAGAACGTCTTTTGATGAATACGGTTGATTGTGTTCAATTTAACTGGGAATTTCCTGAAATCAAAGATATGCGCTTTGGCTGTTGCGAAAAGTAACAAGGAAATTGTGTGTGTAGGGGGGGGGGGGAGGTTATTAAAATCCGGTTTATGTTTCGAGTATCATATTATATGTAGGGAACCCCCATACAAGAAATTCCAGTCATCGCGTCCCCTAAAATTTTAGATGAGGAATAAGAGATAACGCCAAGAACAATAAGCTTCGCTTGGTCGGCGTGAATTTAGCTAGCCGGAAAGGCCATACATGTTGCAATGTGATGAATGACGGTGAAATGTCTCCATCATCACGGATTCTATTCCTATTACTTTCATTACACGCGTCCTTATGTTAGATGTAGAAACCACTTGGTTTGCTTGCTTTCAATCTGCCCAAAGTATCGCGAAAACCAGATTTTATTATGAACTATAAAGCACTGTGTTTTATTATAAACTACAGTAATTTTGTTCATTAAAAAATTGGTTTGCACGATACTTTCGGCAGCTTTAAGGCAAGCAAAGCAAGGTATTTCTACATCTAATATAAGGACGCGTGTAATGAAAGAAACAGGAATTTAAAATTTTAGTGGGCGCGATGACGAGAATTTCTTGTATAGGGGCTTCTTTGCGATTACAGTGAAAGCTCTTATTACAGACACCTCCCCTAGACGGACAAACCCCTTGAGCGTACAATTTCTCACGACCGTGGATCTTGAATAGAAATTTCATACAATTTAAATTCCCTTAAACGGACGCTCCCTTAACCGGACGCGGACAGGGTTATAATTTGCAATTTGGTAAAATGGGCGGACAAAAACATTTGCGCATATAGTTTATCCACCCTTTTTCGCACTGTATACGAGAAATAAAGAAATAGAACTCTAGTTCTCTTTAAGAGAACACTTGTGTGCGCACCGGTGTTGCTGCAGTAATGTATGCTATTGTGCACATCGATTTTGGTGTTAGGCACCACGTGTGTAAAATAAAATCAATTTTTTTTTTTTTTTTTTTGGTGTCAGTGTCGTGATCGGCGTGATGTGAGTAGATGAATTTGTCCGAACACTGGTGTGCACACAAGTGTCCTGTGTATGACCCCTTTAAAATAACAACATTGCAACAGCACAATCTTCATCCTCAGCTTCACTAAAATGGATAACGGATCTTTTTCCCATGGACGGACAACTTCCTTAGCCGGACAAAAGTGCTGCGACAGTCGCTTTCCGCCTTAAGGAGCTTTTACTGTATTAGCCTATTATCTGACAAAATTTCTAAGGCTATGTTCAATTTAACGTGCAAAAATTTAACTTGATAAAATGATAAAAAAACAAAATTCGCCACACTAGCACCACCTAGCCGGAAGTAGATGCAAGTGGTGTGGTGCCATTAGTGGTCTTATTTGATGTTCGTTCCACTATTACCCGATAGATGGCGCAAGAGTAGCGATTTTCATTTGCAGTCCTGTTACCAAGTTTGTCAAATAGATGTCGCTAGTTTCTTTAAACGATTTCGTACACGAAATGAACATTTTTTCCTAAAAAATCATTTCTACGGAAAAAGCAATGAAATTGTTTGCAGTTTAGGGTTAGGCCTGCCTCATTTTAGCAAAATTTGCCAAGTACGTAACGCAAACAATATGAACTCTTGTGTAACACTAAAAAATTGGTTCAAAAATACATTTATAAGCATCTTTATTCTTGACTCATGCACCTTTCCTAACTCAAAACTATTTTCTAATGCGATAAATGGCAAACAAAAGAACGTTTAACTAATGACACCTTCTGTAATCTGTTGCTTATCCATCCCCAAGTGCCAAGCTCTTAGTTTTGCCTTTAACAGTCGTTTACAGTCGCTAAGCGTTTTTTTTACAGGTTTTTAATTGCATTAAAACTACTAGTGGAAAGCCACAGTGTTTGAAAGGCGAGAGTTAACCTTTTGTTCCTGCTCTTCTTTTCCCAGAAATTAATTGTGTAATGTAAGTGATTACGAAATTCAACCACTGTAATCGAATGTGGCACTGACCCGGTGGCATTTTGTAATTTTGTTTCCACTCTCACTCACTTCTTGTGTGTGGAACTATTTTAACGTCATTCCCTTTAAGTGTACCGGCTTAATGAGAAGAAAGAAAAGGGGTTTTGTTTTTTTTTTTTTTTTCTGTTGTAATGACCTACTTTCTACCTTTTCCTTTCCTCAATTTGACCAGCTTGAATGCAAAATGGCAAGAAAGAAAACATTAAAAAATGTTACCCACAGACGTTATCTGGTGCATCTTTCAAAAGGATGTTGTTGGCGAGGGTTAAAGTAGGTCACAATTTTTTGTGTTTGTTTTATCGGATCCACTTTACACGTTCCCAGTAAAATTCAAATTCTGGATTTAAATTGTGTGTGGTTGTTGAAACAGTTGAAAGTAAGCAAACATTATTTTGAATTTGGATTTATGTAAGAGCTGCATTGTAAATCGAGATCATCACGTAACCTTTTTTTCAGCACAATGTCGTTTCTATTTTATTTGAATCGACTGAGGCTAAGGAAAGACCATGCAAAAATAAACATGTTGAACTAGAGCATCCTTTCGTTTCATGCTTTTACCTTGGGAAATAAAAAAAATGGAATAATATTGTCCAGCTTGTTGAGCTTTAATCATCAAATTTTGTTACCAGCTCATTCGCCTGTTAGGAATGAGCTTTAAAGAGAAAGTTAGATGGAAAAGCAGTGGCTTTGTCATCCTCCAACGTGATTGACTGCACTTATATCGAAGCATGACTTCGTTTGTCGATGCTGGGACCAGCTTGATATGATCTAGCTGGTTTTAAGCTGGAAGGAATCTTCTTATCTTGACCAGGTCACAATATATGACGGATCTCAGCCTGAGATATTGCAGCCTTTCATCGTGATCGGTCAATCGCATGCACTCTCCAGTCGCCGAAACCAAGCGCTCTGGCATCCGCAGTCACTTGGTTTTTGTACCATAGATTCGGTCTTCCATGTCGTCTCGAACCTGGGGACTGGGAACCATTTCTTGGCTGGAGCGTTGTCGCCCATTCGCTTGATGTGGCCGAGCCACGTCTTCTATTGGCCTTCTGGACAACATTCACATCTTGGTACAGCTCGTACAGTTCTCGGTTGAATATTCTTCTCGATTCGCCATTGTCGCATACGAGAACGAAAATCCGTCGAAGAATTTTTCTTTCGAAAGTGCTCAGTATCAATTCCCCTTTTTTACTCACCGTCCAGCACTCGGCGCTGCCGTAGAGTAGGACTGGTAAAATCAAATTTTTGTACAGCAGACACTTTGTCTTTCGAGTGAGGAGTTTTGAACCCAGTTGTTTGGCCAACCCGAATCAGCAGCGGTTTGCTAGGATAATTCTTCTTCGGATCTCCACTAAGGTGTCATTTGTGGGATTGATGTTTGTTTCAAGATTGGTGAACTCTTTAGCTATCTCGAAATTGCTGCTACCAACAGTGACGTTTTGTCCTGGGCGGTGGACAGATGTTGATAGCACGTATTTTGTTTTGTCCTCATTCACTTCAAGACCAACGAGTTTCGCCTGTTCTTCAATCGCTGTGAAGTCTCAAGCACAGCTATTTTGGATCGGCCGATGATGTGTTTGTCGTCCGCATAGCCTAGGAGCTGGGTGGATTTGTTGAAGATAGTGTTTTCCGTGCTCACACCTGCCTTGCGTACTATCTGCTCCAGGGCTATGTTGAACAAGTCACATGACACCGCATCTCGTTGTCTAAACCCTGTGCATGTTTGTAACAACTCGGATGAGCTGTTACCCATTTCCACACTGCACTGCGTATTGTTAAGCGTCATGCGGCACAGCTCGATCAGTTTGTTCGGGATCCCGAATTCAGACATCGCCATCATAAGCTCTTGGCGCTGGATGCTAGCATACGCAGCTTAAAAGTCGATGAAAAGATGGTGGGTTTCGACTTGAAATTCATTGGTCTTTTCCAGGATCTGCCTCAATGTGAATTTTTGGTCTATCGTTGTTTTACCTGATTATTGTGTTGCAGAACGGTTTATGACGCTCACAAAGTGCGTTGAATAGGATTTTGTATGCAACCATAAGAGGGGGGTCATTATCCGAGGCTACTTTCTCTCTCATAACTACTTAGTTTCTTACTGTGGAAGGGTTGTTAGCCCCTCGCTTTAACCTCCAAATTTGTAGGGTCGTTGGTGAAGTGCTTCTGTTGGAATATAGGAATGGGATGTTGAATAATTTTTTGTTCCTCAATAAGTCTTTTTAAACCTATTCCAAAGAACTGTATTTAATATTTATAGAGTCTTTAAGAAAGCCTTAAACGTCTTTAACATGAATATTAATATATTCTTATCCTAGTTTGGCTAATATAATTCCATATATCCCACGAAACTCAAAGAGTAAGCACCCAAAAAAACCCGCAATACCAATTCGCCGTCATTTTCCCCCACAATAAGCTCCAAAAATCCCGGTCCGCTGTTATTGAAGAATTCAATTAAAAAGCCGCATAACCACCGAAATAGAAATTCAAAGAAAATCACTTGAACATGGAAACACGAAAGTGTCCTTCGTTGGTTGATATACAATATAGGTATGCCTATGTAGTAGGTTCATACACATGTATATGAAGTTGTTGCCACAAAACTAGTGTTCCAACGAAGAGGGTTAGAAACGACCTTAAACTTCAAATAATAGGTATGTGCTCAACGTTCTCGTCGTACTGGTATGAAAGTGTACTCATACCCCATTTTTTGTCACATGAATTTATGTTTTCTTAATGTGAAATTCTATTCGTTTTATTGCCATAATATTACGGTCGTCCTCGAACACAAAATAAATGAAAAAAAGCAAAAAAAAAAAAAAAATTCCTGCCAACTTAGATTTTAATATCTTCCATGCCTTCCGGGTTCCAATTTCACTTCCTCACTCTTGGAATTTGATGGAAAAGGACACCCAGCTTACGTCCTTAGATTTTTGTTCGTTTATTCTTGTTGGTTTTTACCGGATTTAAAAATAAACATGTTCATGGTTGCGCCTTTAAAGCTTCTAATAATAACACGTGTTTTGTGGCAATCTGAACTGAATGTTTATCCTTGGAGTTGTGAATCGATAGAAGGTGACTTACTTACTTACTTATGGTGGTGCTACAGTCTAGGTCGGACCAGGGCCTCACCTAACAAACTTCTCCAACCAGCTCGGTCCCTAGCTAGCTGTCTCCAGTTTCGCACGCCAAGTTGGTTCAGGTCCTTCATCACCTGTGTGCTCCACCTGAGTCGCGGTCTTCCGCTTCTGCGACGTCCTTCTGGGTTGGATTCGAAGACTCTACGAGCCGGAGCATTCCATTCGCTAAACATGACCCAACCATCTAAGTCGTTGGACCCTAACTTTTCTGACTAGGTCAGTGTCGCTGTACAGCTCGTACAGTTCTTGGTTGAATCTTCGTCTCCATTCTCCATCAGTGCAGAGGCAGACAGGACCAAAAATCACTCAACGAATTTTTCTCTGACAGCAGCCCAAAGCGTTTTCATCAGATATTTTCATGGTCCATGTCTCTGCGCCATACATGAGGATCGAAATACAGTGACACTTAAGTTGCTCGAGAGAGGACTTAACTACTCAATTGCCTTCTAAGTCAAAAGAAGCAGCGATTGGCAAGAGTGATCCTTGCGCTGGTGTTGTTGTCAGAGTTGATAGCGGATCCCAGGTAGATAAAGTCGTTAACTACCTCGAAGTTAAATCTGTCTATGTTGACGTTTGCTCCAAGACGTCGATGTTGGTAGTCCTTTCTTGTCGACAGCATTAACTTGGTCTTGCCCTCGTTAACCGCTAGACCCATGTTCCTGGCCTCCGTCTCAAGACTCACAAACGCTCCACTGACATCATGCTGTGTTTTTCCAATTATGTCAATGTCGTCTGCGTATCCTAGTAGCTGGACGGACTTTTGAAAGATTATGCCTTTGGTGTTGACGTTGGAGCTTTGCACAATCTCTTCAAAAATGATGTTGAAGAAATCGCATGACAACGCATCGCCTTGTCCCATGATGGAACAGCGTGAGTTTTCCATTGTCATCTTATACAGACGGACAAGTTTCTCTGGGATGCCAAAACTAGACATTACTCTACATAATTAGTCTCTATAGACGCTGTCATACGCAGCCTTGAAATTGATGAAAAGGTGGTAGGTATCGATTTGAAGTTCCTGGGTCTTCTCCAAGATCTGCCATAGAGTGAATATTTGATCGATGGTGGATTTTCCGTGTCTGAAGCCACACTGATCTATAGGTTGTTGACGAAGGGCTTATACCTCTTTAATTGCTGCAGTTCAGGGGATCTCCTTGAGGATCGGGCATACGATGCTGAGGTTCCATTCATCGGGCATGCTTTCCTCCGACCAAATTTTGCAGATGAGCTGATGCATGTTACTAATCAAATCATCTCTAGCTGCTTTGTACAGTTCAGCGGCTACCCCGTCTGTTCCAGCGGTTTTGTTCGACTTATGTTTTGATATCGCTATCTTCACTTCATCCATGTCGTTTGGGTGGAATTGTTGGCCTTCTGCACCCAAAATGTTTAAATGTATTGCTGACCGAGTTTTGGTCGTCATCGCCATTATACAGCTTGGAAAAGTGGTATTTCCATATCCTGAGCACTGACTGCGGTTCCACCACGATGTTCTTATGATAGTCTCTACAGGCTTCAGTTCGGGGTGTATAAGCCCTGGAGGTTTGTTTCACCTTTTTGTAGAACTTTCGAACCTCGTTCCTGTTGTGACATCCCTCTATCTCCTCGATCGCTCGATTCTCATCCTCCCTTTTTTTTCTTTCTATAAGAAGTTTCTGCTCCTCTCTCCTTTTTTGCTCGTAGAACTCACGAGCTGGTCGTGTCGTGATAGAAGATGACTACATTGAAATATTTTTCAATTCGGCCACTGGTCACACTAACAGCATGTTGACTCAATGCATCATCGCTCCCAAGGCCTATACACGCATCAATTCATTTCCCTTCCCAGTTGTTGGAACAATCCATAATTTCATATCTCGCTTCATTAAATAACAAAATAATAAAAAAAATAAACAAACCACTTAACACAATCAAGTAAAAACATTCCTTCTCAATTGCACTGTTGCTCCCAAGACCGAAAAGCATATTGCGTCATTGGGGCACCATTAGTCATCCATATAAGATAGCAAACATTCTTCTCGCTCTTGCCAATCCATCTTTTCTTATCTTATCTAAGTTAAGACTAACAAAATGTATCATGAGACGCGATAGTTGTTGTCATTCCATCACGTAAACCAGAACTCGTTAAATCTTAAATTCTCAGTATTCATAAATTTGCTAACGTGCAATTCTTTGTACCTCCTTTTTTATTGCATCTGTTTTGTTTCTTTATTTTTTTGTTTCTAATAAATAACACACAATAATTCTGTGTTTTTTATGAACATGACTGTTTTTGATATTTTTACTGTTCTGTGATTTTTTTTGTGTTCCCAAAGTTTCTAAGTGAAATTTTAAACGCAATTTCATCAATCGATTGAATTTTGTGATAGTAAATCAAAAATTGAAACAACATATGTGTAGATACAGCAAAACTACCATGAAGGCCATAAGCAAGTACGTATTTATTTGTTTTCTTACAAATCTCATGTGTCTAGACGGAAAATTACTCTTTTTCTTGAATCGTGTGTGTGTACGAAGCTCTTAAGCGACTTCGCTATTGATAAATTATTTAATCGCACTTATTAATAAATTGGTTTGAGTTTGAATGTTAACAGAAACACCTTTGAACTCTTGACAGTCATTGATTAACAATAACAATAATCGGCAACAGTGGGGTCGAAAAGTTGAATTACTGGATACAATCCTATCAGCTTTTCCTACCGACTGACGCGCTGGAACTATTTATGTGATTTTATATGACTCTTCTTTCCATTATATGGTTGATGTGCTTATAAGGATTCTTTTTTTTATGAATATGACTTGAATGCCGGCGAGCACATGCAGCTAAACAAGAGGCATACAAAGCGGCGCTGCAAAGAAGGGCACGAGCAGCTCGTGAGCTCTACGAGCAGAAAAGGAGAGAGGAGCATAAACTTCTCAGAAAGAAAAAAAGGGAGCATGAAAAGCGCGCGATCGAGAAGATAGATGGATGTCACAACAGGCACGAGGTTCGAAAGTTCTACAAAAAGGTGAAACAAACCTCCAAGGCTTATACACCCCGAACTGAAGCCTGTAAGACCATCATGGGAATATCGTAGTAGAACCGATGCCGAGCAAAACTCCGTCAGCAACACAGAACCATTCAATTTGGGTGCAGAAGGCCAACATTCCACCCATCCGACATGGACGAAGTGAAGATAGCGATATCTAAACTTAAATCGAACAAAGGCGCTGGAGCCGAACTGTACAAAACAACTGGAGATGATTTGGTTAGGAGCATGCACCAGCTCATCTGCAAAAATTTGGTCGAAGGAAAGCATGCCGCATCTTCAAAAAAGGAGATATCCTGAACTGCACCAATTACAGAGGTGTAAGTCTCCTTAACATCGCCTATAAGATCTCGTCTGCCGTGCTGTGTGAACGTTTGAAGCCCTTTGTCAACAACCTGGTAGGTCCTGTGGTAGGTCAGTGTGGCTTCAGACCCGGAAAGTCCACAATCGATCAAATATTCACCGTACGGCAGATCTTGGAGAAGACCCAGGAGCTTCAAATCGATACCTACCACCGTTTCATCGATTTCAAGGCCGCGTATGATAGCGTCTAGACCAATTATATAGAGCAATGTCTAATTTTGGCATCCCAGAAAAACTCGTCCGTCTGTGTAAGAGGACAATGGAAATCTCACGCTGTTCCATCATGGTCGGAAAAAACCTAGCGGACATTTTCGATGTCAAAAAAGGTTTTGACAAGGCGATGCGTTGTCATGCGATTTCTTCAACATCATTTTTGAAGAGATTGTGCAAAGCTCCAACGTCAACACCAAAGGCATAATCTTTCAAAAGTCCGTCAAGCTACTAGGATACGCAGACGACATTGACATAATTGGAAGAACACAGCGTGATGTCAGTGGAGCGCTTGTGAGCCTTGAGACGGAGGCCAGAAAGATGGGTTTAGCGGTTAACGAGGGCAAGACCAAGTTAATGCTGTCGACAAGAAAGGACAACCAACATCGACGTCTTTGAGCAAACGTTAACATAGACAGATTTAACTTCGAGGTAGTTAAGGACTTTGTCTACCTGGGATCCGCTATCAACTCAGACAACAACACCAGCGCTGAAATCAAACGAAGAATCACTCTTGCCAATCGCTGCTTCTTTGGACTTAGAAGGCAATTGAGTAGTAAAGTCCTCTCTTGAGCAACTAAAGTGACACTCTACAAAACCCTAGTCATACCGGTCCTCATGTATGGTGCAGAGACATGGACCATGACAACATCTGATGAAAACGCTTTGGGCTGCTTTGAGAGAAATTTCTTCGAGTGATTTTTGGTCCTGTATGCATTAATGGAGAGTGGAGACGAAGATACAACCCAAAACTGTACGAGCTGTACAGCGACACTGACCTAGCCAGATAAGTAAAGCTACAATGACTTAGATGGTTGGGTCATGTTGAGCGAATGGAAAATAATGCTCTGGCTCGTAGAGTCTTCGAATCCAATCCGGAAGGACGTCGCAGAAGAGGAAGATCGCGACTCCGGTGGTAGAGGACCTGAACCAACTTGGCGTGCGAAACTGGAGACAGTTAGCCAGGGACCGAGCTGGCTGGAGAAGTTTGTTGGGTGAGGCCCTGGTCCGACCTGGACTGTAGTGCCACCATAATGAATGAATGAATGACTCAGGAAAATCGTGAGACTTTGAAGCATTGTCCTAGAGTAAAAAAAAGGGTCAATAGGAATTGCCAAACATTACTCAAAGGCTCTTGTATCCAAAATGCGTGCTTTTGGTATTGATGAATCCCTTCTTCGTTGGATTAGAAACTTTCTTTCCACCCACAATATAAATGCTGGTGTGCCCCAGGGCTCCGTTTTGTCTCCGACCCTCTTTCTCAATTTTCATTAATGATCTCTTGTCTGTTACTTTTAATCCAATGAATTTTTTCGCTGACGATAGTACCCTGAGCTTGTCATATTCGTTTCTAGATTCACATCCCTCCTCATCGGATGTGGAACTTCAACGGCAAAATATGATAAGCTCATTAAACTCTGACCTAAACAGCATTGTCCAATGGGGAATTAAAACCATGAAGCGTTTAATGCTACGAAAACTCAATGCTGTCTTGTATCGTTGAAGCGAGATATACCCCCCTTGCCACTGTCAATGTGTGGCACTTGCATTAATGAGACCGAACATCTCGAGATTCTCGGTATGTGCATTACTGACCACGTCTTGTGGACCGAGCACACATGCGATTTCGACGAAAATGCCGCAAGATGTTTGGGTTTCCTAAGACGGTGCAAACAATTGTCTCCCCGTCTGATCTGGCTATTATCTATAAAACCAATACCTGTCCAAAGCTTGAGTACAATTCACATCTGTGGGCTGATGCTCCAGCTACTTACTTAAGCCTCTTGGATGGAATACAAAAAAGAGCTGTAATAATGATTCATTCACTTCATTGGAACACCGTCGTAACGTTTCGTGTCTCTCCTTGTTTTATCGTTACTTCTACGGTAATTGCTCTAGTGAAAGAGCCAGTTGCATTCCTCCCCTCAAACAATTCGCCCGTATTATTCGCGCTTCTAGAAATGCTCATTAGTTTACCATCGAGCCCAACTTCGGACATACTCTTAAGTTAATCATTTTTTAGCCGTACTACGCAAATGAAGAACACTTTTCCAAACTCTGTCTTTCCCAGTCATTACAATGTTCAAGAATTTAAGACCAGTGTACACCTACACCTCCTTTCCAAACCCTTCCCTTCTTCCTAATGCACTCACTGTGCCTCTGGCATAAGAAGGCATAAGAAGGGTATAAAAACCCTTGAGTGGGTACAAATTATAAAAATAAAATGTGTCAACAGTTTGATATTCACACCTCTTGAACCAGAGACCAACAACATCGAAACTACTCTTACAGCAGTAAAAAAGAACAATCCTGCGACTCACTGTTTTTCCCCATTAAAAACCTCCAACTCACTGTATATTTTTCATCTTAAAATTGACGCTGTCATCCAGTCACTGGTTTCTCTTATAAAATGTCTTAAGCGACAAGGAGATACTTTGCTTTTTTTCAGTACAGAACCTTCACAAAATAGAGAAAAGAAAAAAAAATTTTGACAATACTTCAAACAAGTCCCCAATGCTTTCACTTTGAACACACATTTTTTCTTGTCTCCTAAACACCAGCACCTTGGTCATTAGTGCGTACGTACCATTACCGTATAGACCATTATAAGCTACATACGTCTACTAAAGAAAATAAATTCAAGTTAATGTTGACGGGTTTTATGGTCTTATATTACCCCAGCTAATAAATGCTAAGCGCAAACCAAATACAATGAATACACCGCCTGCTTTTGAGTGTCGATGTTGGGTTAAAATATAATACAACCTTCCCGTGCATGGTGCCGCTTCCCCTTTCTCACTAAACATTCTGACATTTACAAGGTTTCATCGCTGGTTTGTCTTGCGTGTGTCTTCCCATCATCAAACTTTATCATCGAAACGTGCTTACGCACACACAAGCCTTCGTTTTGTTAAGCTTATTGCGATTACAAAATTAGTCATCATATTAATTTTAAATATAAATTTTATCTATTTTACACTTAAAATTGTCAATTTACAGGGCACTTAAGTTGTCGTTTGTGTTTTGCTTGCTGTCAAGAGTGAGCAAGAGAGAGATTTAAATCAAATAAAATAATTCAAACCAGCCAGCCAAGCCAGCCCCTGGAATTTCCGTTCATGCAACTGAAACAAGTTATAAAGCTTCTTTTATAACTTCCCCGGTCGTTGTGGTCACGTTGATATGCAAATGTCAATAAATGTCTCCCAATAAAGAAGATAACATGAAACTGATTGTTTTCGATAAAATAAACACGCTGAATCACTTTCGCAAACTTAATTTTAAAAAATTTGAATATTATCAACAAAATGATATCAAATTAACTTTGAACTTGCGTTGCAAAATAACCATAACCCATTTAATTAACATTAAAACAAAAACACATTCCCAAAATGAAAAATAAAACAAAAAGCTCAACACTTCTTGTTTTAATCGCAGTGTCATGTTGTCGATCGGACGGCATGTGGGGAATTTTGCAATATTTTTATATTATTTGTTCAAAATGAGAAGACAGGAGGGCGAGTTGATAATAATATTTTCATTTGTGGTAACTTGTAATTTTATTCGCTTGTTGCTTATTGTTAGTAAAGTGTAATTTAATCAGCGATATATGTGACTATGCCTGATATGGATTTTGTCAAGTCTGCGTATGAATCATCCGAATGTAAGCAATTTAACAGTGGGGTTGGAAACGTTGATTGCATTCAAATGATAGCTGCATGATGCACACGATTTTTTTGTTTTCATTAGAGATTGTGTAAAAATAATGCGGATAGTTTTTCAATTCTAGAAAATAACACGTATACGCCCCACACCTCAACTGACTGCTTGTTTTCATGACATGACAAAAAACTTGTGTTTTGGCCCGAATTATCACGAATTATCCCGAATTTTTACTGAACATTTCACTACAATACCAGGTGCGCATAATCAAGAGAAGGATACATTTTCAGTTTGTTTCACTGAAATACCAGGCGTCCATGAACAGAAGTAGGGGCAATTTTCAGTTTGTTTTTTTGCTTAAATTGCACCGGATTAGCCCGAATTTCTATCGAAAATTTCACTGAAGTACCAGGCGTCCATGATCAGAATTATGGTCAGTTTACAGTTTTTTTTTTTTGTTAATTGCACCGCGTTAATGTTCTTTTTTTTATAATCAACGCGCACTCTAGGGCTTTTTTTCATAACCCTTTATATGCCAATAGCACAGTGCGAGTATTAGGGAAAAGATAGAAGATGTAAAAGGAGATGTTGGTAAACATTGGTTTTGAATTCTTGAATATTGGAATAAAGCGAGTTCCACATCCGCGAAGTACGGCTAAAGAACGATTCTCTGTACATGACAATACGTCCGAAGTTGGGCTCAAGGGTGAACTAAATGGGCATTCCTGGAGGCGCGGGTATTACGGTGGAATATTTTAAGGTGAGGAATGCAACTGCCTATTTCACTAGAGCATATACCGTTGAAGTAACGTTAAAAAAGGGTGAGGCATGTGACATTACACCGATGTTCAAGCGATGTAAATGACTCAACGATGGTATCATCACCAATCATCTTGAATGTTCTTTTTTGGATACTGTCCAGAAGACCTAAGTTTGTCATTGGAGAACCAGCCCAGACATGACAGTTATACTCAAGCTTCGGACGTACATATGTACGTTTTGTAGATGAAAGCCAGATCAGAAGGGGAAAAAAATGTTTTGTGTCGTCTTAAGGAACCTAAACATCTTGCGGCATTTTTGGCGACATCGCATATGTGTTCATTCCATAAAAGGTGGTCAGTAATGCACAAACCTCTAAACTACGCCAACTAGAGAGGAATAAGTCTACTAAAGATCGCCTACAAGATCCTCTCTGCCCTTATATGAACGTCTGAAGACTTTCGTCAACAATCTGATTGGTCCTTATCAATGTCGCTTCAGGCCAGGAAAGTCAACCATCGACCAAATTTTCACGTTGCGGCAGATCCTGGGAAAGACCTATGAACTCCAAATCGATACCCACCATATTTTCATCGATTTTAAGGCCGCGTATGACAGCATCTACAGAGACGAACTGTATAAAGCTATGTCTAGTTTTGGTATCCCTGCCAAGCTCGTTTGCTTGTGCAAAATAACGATGGAGAACTCACGCTGCTCCATCAAGGTTGGCAACGAGCTTACGGAATCTTTCGACGTCAGAGAAGGATTCAGACAAGGCGATGCACTGTCGTGTGATTTCTTTAGCATCTTTCTTGAGAAGATAGTGCAGAACTGCACCGTCTACACCAGAGGCACTTTCTTCCAAAAATCTGTTCAACTGCTCGCGCACGCCAATGATATTGATATAATGGGAAGAAAACAGCGTGATGTCAATGGCACCTTTGTGAGAATTGAGACAGAAGCGGCAAAAATGGGTTTAGCGGTAAATGAGGGAAAAACGAAGTATATGCTGTCTTCGAGGAAGGACACCCAACACCGACGGCTCGGGCAGAACGTCACAATAGACGCGTATAACTTCGAGGAAGTAGAGGAGTTTGTCTACCTAGGCTCCGCTATAAACACGGGCAATAACACCAGCGCCGAGATCAGATGAAGAATAACTCTTGCTAATCGCTGTTTCTTTGGGCTTAGAAAGCAATTGAGTGGAAAAGCCCTCTCTCGAGCAACTAAGGTAAAACTGTACAACACACTCATCATCCCAGTCCTGCTGTATGGTGCAGAATGCATGGACCCTGACAAAATCGGATGAAAGTGCCTTAAGCTGTTTCGAGAGGAAAGTTCTTCGGGTTATCTTTGGCCCCGTGTGCATTGAAGGGGAATGGCGAAGAAGATACAACAGCGAACTTTACGGGTTGTACAACGACATTGACCTAGCCAGAAGGGTCAAGGTCCAGAGAGTCAGATGGCTCGGTCATTTAGAGCGAATGGACACCAATGCTCCGGCCCGGAAAGCCTTCGACACTATTCCCGAGGGACGTAGGAGGAGAGGAAGACCGCGACTCAGGTGGCGCACTCAAGTGGAAGTGGACCTCAATCAACTCGGAGTGCAAAACTGGAGACGACTAGCTAAGGATCGAGCTAGCTGGCGGAGACTGTTGATTGAGGCCCAAGTCCACAACGGACTGTAGCGCCACCTTAAGTTAGTAAGTAAGATAGTTTATCAGCGTTTCCATGACCTTTGAAAGAAGAAGATTTTCTTTTTTTGGAATTGGCTGGACAAATACTGTTTTCCAGCTGCTCGGAACGAGTCCAGAAGATTAGGATAGATGGAAAAGCTTACGCAAGGGTTTTTGCCAGCGTGGAAGAACACCTTTTCAGAAAGGGGATACCATCCGGACCAGCGGATTTATGTATGTTGAGATTCCTTAAGACTCTCGCCATAGCACGAGTGTGAAAGAAGATTTGTCCCATGGAATCATTGACGCGCTCAAGAACTGGAGGAGTCATGACACTCTCTGGCAGCCAAGAGTTGGCGGCGAACTGCCTAGCAAAAAGGTTAGCTTTCGCGAGAGAGCTAACAACTGGAGTGTCATTGTCAATGTTTATTTGCTGTTTTTATTTATTGCTTTTGCAAAGTATTATCGAAATCAGCCCATTTTGTTGTTGTAAATTTTATTGAAAAAAAAGGGCTGTCAAAAAAATGTTATTAGGAAACTCGTATTTTACTCAAGCGTTTGTAAAATTTTTCCAGAACATCGTCTTTCTTTCTGTGTGAATAGTCTATTCCTATATTAAAAAAGCTTTTAGATTTTGATGACTACTCAATAAGAAATCGAATATGCATTCTTTTATATTTTTTATATCACAAATCCGATTGGCAAGCCATTTTTCTTATTTCAAAATTTTAACTTTTATTTATTTACTAATATCACTCCTAATTTTCTTTCTTTTTTTTTTCTTTCAGGTAAGTCAATGACAAAGTAAACACTAGTCACGGCAAAGGGGGCATATTCTGCAAACCCGTAAAATAAATTTCTTAAAATAATTTTAAGAGGAAAAGTAATATTAAATTTAACTAAAACCAAATTTTAAAAATATTTTGTAAATAAGTCGAGTTTGATTATTGTGATGCATCCATGTTTTTTCTGTTAGGTTTTGAAGGTATATTGTGCTTTTTTATTTTTATCTTTACCCACAAATTTGGCAAACAGAAAATAAACAAAAACCGAAAAACCCATTAAATCAAGATTTCCCAGAAACGAAAATGAATGCGATGCCAAATATTTTTAATGAATTGCCATTACCACCCACAGACAATTCTGCAACTGTTAACAATAAACACACAACGAACGAAAATATCTTAACATCCGAAGTCAAGAAAAATATTTATTTCCCTAATCCGGTAAAATCTTAATATTACTGTCATACGTTTCTGCCGCCTGTGTAAATGCATCAATTAAAAAAACATTCCTTTTC
>CAKKXW010000005.1:8600917-8613956 GCA_920937365.1 Sphaerophoria rueppellii
TTAGAAAGGACCCAATTGTGTGCTTTATGTTTCAGTAACAGTTTCAGATAAATCTTGAGGCAGGAGTCGTCTAGAAACATATAAGACTGTTTTAGACTTTCAATGCGTCTACGTATGAAAACTATAACAGAAAATAATTGCCAAGACTATGCAGGCCGTAGGGCAATCATGGGAACGTGTAAGGCCAAGTTATGACACCAAGTTGCTTTACAGGCTTTATTGGACTGCGACAGCGGAGTTGGTCTTTCATCTTCAATCTTCAACCTGGCAATTCAAAATTGGCGCATCTAATAGAAAGACAATCGTCATTACGCATACGTTTTTAACCACACACTGGACTGGAGTAAATTATTGGCCAAATCCCCTGACAGGATTTTGCACAGGGTGCACCATGGTATCCCTGTACCCCCTGTAACTTCTTAAGTATAAGGCCCTGTCCTCTGAAACTTGGACAGTAAGTGCGTGCGTTCATCCCACCCTAGGGTAAATTTTTGGATAAGTCCTCTGACAGGATTTCGCAAGGGATTTCAAAGGAAAGAACCACAGTGTGCTTGTGCGCATCTTTGACACCCTGTAGCTACTAAAGTATACGGCCCTGACCCCCTGAAATCTGCACCGCAAATGCGTACGTTCATATCGCACAATCGGGTAAATTGTTGGAGAAATCCCCTGACAGTATTTTGCACCGGGTGAGTTCAAACGAAATAACCACAGTGTGCTTGTGCATCATGGTACAACTTTGACCCCCTGTCAAGTATACGGCCCTGTCCCCTGAAATTTGCACAGCAAATGCGTACGTTTATATCCCAAATCCCCTGACAGGATTTTGCACAGGGTGAGTTCAAACGAACTCGGGCCAAGAACAACACCCGAAGTTTCTTTAAAAGGTCGAAGCAATTAGCTTCTGGTTTCAGAACCGGGATACAGGCTCTTCGAAACAGTGAAGGAAACCTAGTCACCGCAGCACAGGGAATTGTAGATGTTTTCAAGCAGCACTTCGAACAGCTGCTGAATGCGTAAAATGTCGAGCTAGCTAATGACGAAAGAGAAGCAAGACTAGTCAATGAAGACCCAGTCCCAGTCCCCAGCGCAGAAGAGGTAGAAACAGCCATCCAAAAGCTAAAAACTAACAAATCCGCCGGGTCGGATGGGATACCTGCGGAATTCTTTAAATATGGACGAGGTGTTTTGATGAACCGCATGCACCAATTCATCAACAAAGTGTAGGAGGAAGAATGCATGCCCACTGACTGGTCGATAAGCTCCATATGCCCCATCTTCAAAAAAGGCGATCCGATGTCATGCAAAAACTACCGTGGCATATCCCTGCTTAATGTTGCATTCAAAATCATATCCAACGTACTGTGTGAGCGTCTTAAACCGTTCTGCAACACAATAATCGGCACGTACCAGTGTGGCTTTAAGCTAGACGGAACAACGATTAACCAAATAGTCACACTGAGGCAGATCCTGGAAAAGACCAACGAATTTCAAGTCGAAACCCACCATCTTTTCATCGACTTTGAAGCTGCCTATGATAGCATCCAGCGCCAAGAGCTTATGATGGCGATGTCTGAATTCGGGATTTCGAACAAACTGATCCAGCTGTGCCGCATGACGCTTAACAATAAGCAGTGCAGTGTGCAAATGGGTAACAGCTCACTCGAGTTGTTTCAAACATGCACAGGGTTTAGACAAAGAGATGCGTTGTCATGTGACTTCTTCAACATAGTCCTGGAGCAAATAGTGCGCAAGGCAAGTGTGAACACGGAAAACACTATCTTTAACAAGTCCACCCAGCTCCTAGGCTATGTGGACGACATTGACATCATCGGCCGATCCAAGAGAGCTGTGGCTTGAGGCCTTCACAGCGATTGAAGAACGGGCGAAACTCGGTGGTCTTGAAGTGAATGAGGACCAAACAAAGTACATGCTATCAACAAACAAAGCAACATCTGTCCACCGCCTAGGACAAAACGTCACTATTGGTAGCAGCAATTTCGAGGTAGTTAAGGAGTTCACCTACCTTGGAACAAACATCAATCCCACAAATGACACCTTAGAGGAGATCCGAAGAAGAATTACCCTAGCAAACCGCTGCTGCTTCGGGTTGGCCAAACAACTGGGTTCAAAACTCCTCACTCGAAAGACAAAGTGTCTGCTATACAAAACTTTGACTTTACTAGCCCTACTCTACGGCGGCGACGAGTGCTGGATGATAAGTAAAAGGGGAGAATCGACACTGGGCACTTTCGAGAAAAAAATTCTTCGACAGATTTTCGGTCCCGTATGCGACGATGGCGAATGGAGAACAAGATTCCACCGAGAACTGTATGAGCTGTACCAGATGTGGATGTAGACCAGAAGTCCAAGAAAAGACGACTACATTGGCTCGGCCACATCGAGCAAATGGACGACAACGCTCCAGCCAAGAAAGTCTTCTCATCCCAGCCCTCAGGTTCGAGACGACAAAGAAATCCGATCCTACGGTACAGGGACCAAGTGACTGCGGTTGCCAGAACCCTTGGTTTCGGCGACTGGAGAGTGCATGCAAGGGAATGTTCACGATGGAAGGCTGCAGTACCTCAGGCTGAAATCCCTCCCTGTCCCCTGAAATTTGCCAGCAAATGCGTACGTTCACAACCCACATTGGGGTAAATATTTGGCCAAATCCCCTGACAGAATTTTGCACAGGGTGAGTTCAAACGAAAGAACCACTGGGTGTTTCCAAAAAACAAGGATAGTCAAGTCAATTTCAACCTATGAAGTCACAACCCTGAACCCTTTCACATGGCTTCATTATCTCACACTCACAGAAAAATTTCACAACTTATGAAATTCCACTTCCAATAAAAATGAGGCCTATGTTTGTGGTTTAACCACTTCGTCCCACTGCATCGTTGCAAAGTTTTTTTTTTCTTTTTGTCCATAAAAAGTGACCAACAACAACAAAATAGTTTTCGCAATTTCCCAGTCGCTCTATCAACGCAACGAAACTGTCAAGTCAGACAATCATTCCATTTCCGTCCTCGGCCCATTCAAGTCCTTTTTTTGCAATGAACTGTCACATCAGTGCATGAAGTGAAGTGAAGACAACAACCGAAGGCGTAAGAAAACAAAAACACAAGAAAACAATTGTTTTGTTCAATTTTTATTTTTAAACTTTTGTTGTGTTTATGTAACAACAATTCTACGAAAATAGATAAAACAGTAAACAGGAATATTTATGATACCTGCTGTGTTTTTAAATGGCCTCTGCACTTTGCCAAATGCCAAAAGCAATAACAACTCACTCACACAGAACACTCTTCCGCCCATACAGAGCGAAGTTTAATGCATTCTAATGACGTCAAACTGAAACGATAGGTACAGCGTACAGACCATAACGACTTCATTTTCCAAGAAAATTCACAAGGCAGTTTTTCTGATTGTATGACGTCATACGGGAACAGGTTATACACAAACACAAGGCTCTAGAAAGTAGAGCTATCGAGAAATATTGATATTCACCACAGCTCACTCATCAATGGGCCATGAGATTGGGGTGGTCTGGTAAAAGCTATTAAAATCGAATTCAGCACGAGCAAATGCGTCATTGATTCGAAGAAATAACAACAACAATAACAAGACGAAAACCAATTGTGTGATAGACAAATAGGATTACCGAAAAAAAGAAACACAAAATGAAGGGAGAATGAAGAAAAAGGTGTTGTTGTTGTTGTGTTTTGAATGCAACAACACTGTTCCAAAAGTAGTTTCGTCAAGTGATTTACCCCTAAACGAGAAACAGACAAAATTAATAAAATGCTCGTAAAGTAGAAAAATTAATATGGAAATCGATTTTGCAAGTTTGCGAAATGAGCAGGAGCACGTGTCTTTGCGGTTTTCCGCATGCGGCGGTCGATTTAAGGTCAAATTAATATTTTGTTATTTTAACGATTTCAAGTTGAAAGTAAGACTCGTGCATAGGGCAGGGATAGAGCAATGACATTTGGTGAGTTTTGAGGTCGGTATTCAAAAGTACTCAATAAAAGTTTTGACTTGCCTGTTCTAATACTGCAATTTTTATGTTACACTCGGAAACTATAATCTACCTGTTGCGACAGCTTTGAAAAGCAAGCCTATAGTTACTGAAACTCTTCAACAAGGAAATTTGATGGGATCTACGATTAAAAGACGATTCCGAACGGAAGATTCCAACGAACTTCGGTGTATCGCATAGTTTTTTCTGATCCATTTTCCGTTATCTAAGTATGAACCATTCACTTCACGCAGTAAATAAACTTCGCAAGTATTTTGACAGGACGTGCCCAGAAGTATCAACATTTGTTTGAGGAATACTCATTTACTTAAGGTGGCGCTACAGTCCGTTGTGGACTTGGGCCTCAATAAAGTCTCCGACAGCCAGTTCGGTTCCTAGCTAGCTGTCCTCTTCCACTTGAGTGCGCCACCTGAGTCTCGCTCTTCTTCGCCTCCTACGTACCTCGGGAATAGTGTCGAAGGCTTTCCGGACCGGAACATTGGTGTCCATCCGCTCTAAATGACCGAGCTATCTGAATCTCTGGACCCTGACCCTCCTGGCTAGGCCCATGACGTTGTACAACCCGTAAAGTTCAACGCGAAGAACTTTCCTCTCGAAACAACCTAAGATACTTTCATCCTATTTTGTCAAGGTCCATGCTTCTGCACCATACAGCAGGACTAGGATGATGAGGGTGTTGCATTATTTTACCTTAGTTGCTTGAGAGAGGGCTTTTCCGCACTCAATTGCTTTCTTAGCCCAAAGAAACAGCGATTAACTCTTGCTAATCGCTATTTCTTTGGGCGACGAAGAATAAGTCTGATCTCGGCGCTGCTGGTGTTATTGCCCGTTTTTATAGCGGAGCCTAGGTAGACAAGCTCCTCTACTACCTCGAAGTTGTATGCGTCTATTGTGACGTTCTGTCCGAGCCGTCGGTGTTGGGTGTCCTTCCTCGAAGACAGCATATACTTCGTTTTTCCCCCATTTACCGCTATACCCATTTTTACTGCTTCTGTCTCAATTTTCACGAAGGCGCCATTGACATCACGCTGTGTTCTTACCATTATATCAATATCATCGGCGTACGCGAGAAGTTGAACAGATTTTTGGAAGATAGTGCCTCTGGTGTTGACATTGGAGTTCTGCACTTCTTCTCAAGAACGATGTTAAAGAAATCACACGACAGTGCATCGCCTTGTCTGAATCCTTCTCTGACGTCGAAAGATTCCGTAAGCTCGTTGCCAACCTTGATGGAGCAGCGTGAGTTCTCCATCGTCATTTTGCACAAGCGAACGAGCTTGGCAGGGATGCCAAAACTAGACATAGCTTTATACAGTTCGTCTCGGTGAAAAGGTGACGGGTATCGATTTGGAGGTCATAGGTCTTTTCCAGGATCTGCCGCAACGTGACAATTTGGTCGCAGGTTGACTTCCCTGGCCTGAAGCCACATTGATAAGGACCGATCAGATTGTTGACGAAAGGCTTCAGACGTTCACATATTACGGCAGAGAGGATCTTGTATCATTGTCTGAGGATAATTCATTTTTACTATCTGACCGGCTATAAACTCCTTTGAGAACTCTTAAATAATGACCAACTCCCAAGAAAAATGTGTACTATGTACTTTCAATATTTTGATTGCCAAGAATAGCAAAATGTCAACAAACGAAGACTTGTAGGTTTAACCCTTTTTAGGAACTGTCATCTGTCACATTTTCTTGGAATTCATATGAAACTTGCTCATTTAATCAGAAAATAACGTTTCAAATATCGATTGCGCTAATGGGAATAAGTGATTAATCATTGTATACAAAGAAACTGAAAAAAAAACACCACTCTACTCTGTCGAAAGTCACTCTCCAGCTTTCCAACATTGCGCAACAACTTTTATTTCATCAATTTGCATAACGTGACGTCTTACACGATTTCATCAAAATAAACAACACCACATTTGCATACGAAAACAAAACACCAAATTGGCAACACTTTTCTTTGAAATAGAAATAGAAGAGAAACGAAAAGGAAACAAACCCGAAAGTGACAGCTGAAAATGTCCAAATTTTGGGAAAAATCGTTTTTTGTCTATTCCTATCCTATTCCCGTAATTGCACTTGTATTGATGTACAAGAAATACACACACGTTAGATAGAGCATGTGACGGAATGATAATGGAAAAAAACTGGGAAAATGCAACAACACCTTTGCTCTATCCTCTTTTTCGTTTTTCTTCTTTTTTTCTTATTGAATGCAACTAGGACAAACGACAGAAATTTGTTGCTGTATAACAAAAGAAAAAAAAACACTTCCTCCACCAAGCCCCACACGAATAAGAAAAATGTTTTTTACTTTGAGAAAAAAAAATAATTTGATATTTTCTAGCCAACTTACCACAATAGCCATACACATTTGAGATTTACTGAACAATTCACAAAATTGCGACTGTCTGTGTCGTCGTTTTGGGAAATTAAAAAGTGATTTTTCTTTATTAAATTTTCTTCACACACAAAAAAGGATTTCCTTTTGAATTTTTTCACACAATAGACCTTTTTTGTTGGTCGTCCTCTCTTAAGAAACTTTCACTTTGAACGTAGGAGAAAAATATAACAATTTTTTTGCCCTTTTCCAGCAGGTAAAATACAATTTTTTAAATTCTTCTTTTTAGCTGAGAAAAAATAATTTTGCACACCGAAATTTTTCCTTCACTAAATTGATACACGTTGCGAATTTTTCAAAATTCTATTTTAAGAGATTTTTTTTCATTCGAAAGAGGGAAATTTCCGTTTCCGAATTCGTAATTGCACAAACTATTTGAATTAATGGATTTTAATTGCTTGAGAAATCGATCACACGATTTTTTAAAAGATTTTTATTTATGGATTTGAAGTAAAATTTGCTAAGAATTTTTTCTATGCACCTTTTGCTGCGGAAAGATTCTTTCTGACTGAGTTTTTTTTTTGTTGGAAATGGATTAGAAATTTGGATTTTGTGGGTGAGTGAGTGTGGTTCTCTTTAATTTAGCTGAATTCGTTGGTTTTTCGCTTGCGAGACTCGTACAATGCACGTGTGGTAGGAATTTTCTTTGACAGAATGACAGATACTAAAGGGAGTAGAAACAGTGATGTCGAAATAGTTTCTGAGACTTGAAATGAATGTAGAGATACTAAAAATTGCAGAGATACTTCAAGGAAGGTTAAGTCTGTCGCTTATGACAATTGAAATGAAAATCTGGAATTCAAAAACCGCGTTCGTGTTTTTAAAACCAAAATGGAGTTTTCTTCTTTTCAGAATCAGAACTGTCACTTCTGTCCAGATTGCCGTTTAAAAACGTCATTAGAATCGTTGAAGAGTGTAAGCTCAAGCGGCCGTGGTTTTTTTATGCAACGCTTTTATTATAATTGCAATAAACTATTTTCTTGACGTCGTAAACTCTATTTTATGCTTTTGCTCTCGATCAAGGCTTATACTTCTGTAATTCCTTAACTTTCTTCCAATTCCTATTCCACATTTGTGTTTCCTTCCGTCTGTTATACCAACCGTTTTGGCATTCGGGATTGCTTGGTTTTTGCAGCGATACCTATGATGACAGAGATTAATAATAAGTTGATAGGAAACCTACCTACGTTTTATTTTCAAATACAGAAAATTTTGTTTTCCAAATTTTTTTACGTGAATGAGTGTGAAATCCAGCGAAAGGAATGAGGTGCTCAGATCAATGAACCGAGGTGACACGATAATTTAAAGAATTTTGAGAAAACATAAAACAAACTCAACATCCTAGGTAGGTAGGTTAGGTAGGCAAAGAAGTCTTTCCAACATTTTCCCGCCAATGAAATCTTAGAAAATTGTTATAATCACAAACTGAGATTTTGATAATCATCTACATGGACTGCCAAACGTTCCCACCGACACTGGTCCTTGGAATTGTAAGTGGAGAGTAGAGTGAGAATTGAGACAGAAGTGACAAAAATGGGTTAAGCGGTAAATGAGGGAAAAACGAAGTACAAATATGCTGTCTTCGAGGAAGGACACCTTACACCGAACGGCTCGGACAGAACGTCACAATAGACGCATTCAACTTCGAGGACGAAGAGGAGTTTGTCTACCTAGGCTCCACTATAAACGCGGGCAATTACACCAGCGCCGAGATCTGACGAAGAATAACTCTTGCTAATCGCTGTTTCTTAGGGCTAAGAAAGCAAATGAGTGGAAAAGCTAAGGTAAGACTCTACAACATCCTCATCATCCCAGTCCTGATGTTTAGTGCAGAAGCATGAACCTTGACAAGATCGGATATATGTGCCTTACGCTGTTTCGAAAGGAAAGTTCTTCGGGTCATCTTTGGCCCCGTGTGCATTGAAGGAAAATGGCGAAGAAGATATAACTTTACGGGTTGTACAACGACATGGACCTAGCCAGAAGGGTCAAGGTGCAGAGTCTCAGATGGATCGGCCATACATTATTCCCGAGGGACGTACGAGGAGAGGAAGACCGCGACTCAGGTGGCGCACTCAAGTAGAAGAGGACCTCAATCAACTTGGAGTGCAAAACTGAAGACAGCTAGCTGGGACCGAGCTGGCTAGTGGAGACTGTTGATTGAGGCCCAAGTCCACAACGGACTATAGACCTTTAGTAAGTAAGTAAGAGTAGAATCCCTAACAACAGACCTCATTTAGTTTTGTTCTTTTTGATTTGGGGCGTTAACATTATAAAACCAATAAGCAAAGCAATAATTTACGACATTAACTACAAGTTGATTCACAGAAAATCTTCATTCTTAAATGCTTTAAAGTTATTTTCGGTTTTAGGTCGTGTGCGAATTGGGTTAAAAAGTGGTTAAAACTTGACGTTTGGTTAAAATTTGACACTTCGCATTGAATAAAATGTGTTAAAAATTTAAAAAAAATGATTAAACACAGTTCATCCAATTCGCACACGGCCTTAGGCCGTGTCCGAATTCGATGAATTGTGGTTAAAAATGGATGAATTTTTAACCACTACTGTCATATTTTAACCTGCTCCACAGCTAGTCTAATTTTTAACACATTTCATTCAATGCGAAATGTCAAAATTTAACCAAACGTCAAGTTTTAACCACTTTTTAACCCAATTCGGACACGGCCTTAGGAGTAAAAAAATGTATTAATTTGGATTAACTTATTTAAATTGCTTACTTCAATCTCAGATAGTGAAATAATACAACTGAACGCAAACTTTTAAAAAGTGTGTTCATCAACTCGAAGCCATCAATATCAAGGGCTAGTGGCAGTCATGTATAGTATGCCCATCCAGTTTTCCACGCCTTAACCATATGAAATACCGTCATACATAAGAAATTCGAAAATGTAGCAAACGCCTTAAAATATGAATTCCTATTAATCCATGTTGTTTACAACCTTAGGAAATTAAGCTATTCAGCATTTAGCATTCAGCATCGAGCATCTGTTTTTGACATTTCATCTGACGCACGTGCATAAACGATAAACAAAAATAAAACTTTCATCCTTAACAATTTAGGTTTCTTGTTCTTGGCTCTATTCTAATGGAAATAAAAGAGCCCGCTGCAGAAAAAACAGTGCAACTGCTATGGAATCAAGCAAATATCCTACCTCAAGACAGCCATACAATCCAACTCCTCAGATCGTTTTACTTGTAAGTTTTATCACCCAGATTTTGTTACTCGGTTAATCCCTACCTCTTCCAGAACGACTTGCAAGAAAATCGCCCGATATGACATCAAACTTCCTGCTGATAAATTTGCTCCATCTGTGATGTGCCCTAAATGTTCCTCTATCTGGACGGAGAGTAAATTCTCCTTGACATTAAGAACAATCCACACTTCCAATCGTAAAGCCGAGAAACTGATTGACAAACTGACAAATGACCAGAAGAGCCTCAGTAGGAAGCAGAAAAAACGAGCGAAATGGCTCAAGAAAAAGAACTGCGACAATGTTGTAAGATTCTCGAGCTTAGTTTTTTTTCCAGCTTTTGATATAAAATTCTGTTTATTGTTCTAGGAGATTACTTGCGAATTCTGCAAAAAGAAGACAAGACAAACTCTTATCAGGCCAAAAGTTAAAGCGAAAATTGTACAGAATGAACCCAAAATCGAGATTCCACTCAAGAAAAAGAAAAAGAAATCCAAGGATAAAACAGCCGGATTGAAGTTAGACAAAGTGATTCCCCAACCACAAGCGAAGAAACCCAATCCGCAGACAAAAAGTAACAAGAAACCACCAACGCAACCACCCAAAGCGAAAATTGAAAAGACCATTTCAAAGACTCAAAAACAAAATTCACTCCTGCAACTAGCGAAAATGCTGAAGAGCCAAGGACCAGGTGTTGGTTCCAAAACAAATCAGTTGGAAAAATTGTTGCGATGAAGAGAGCAAAATAAAGTGTTGTCAACTTAATTTAAGGTTTCCTTCGTTTTGTGGTACTCTAGGTATTTCATCCGAAGCTTGTTTGATAATAATCCAAAACTTACTTACTTACTTTTCCGGCTAACAATCCATGAAGGATCTCAGCCTGATATACTGCAGCCTTCCATCTTGAACGGTTTCTTGCATGCATTCTCCAGTCGCCGAAATCAAGCGCTCTGGCGTCCGCAGTAACTTGGTCCTTGTATCGTAGGTTCGGTCCTTGCCGTCTCGAACCTGGGGGCTGGGATGAGAAGACTTTCTTGGCTGGAGCGTTGTTGTCCATTCGCTCGATGTGGCCGAGCCAATGTAGTCGACTTTTCTTGGCCTTCTGGACTACATCCACATCTTGGCACAGCTCATACAGTTCTCGGTTGAACCTTCTTCTCCATTCGCCATCGTCGCATACGGAACCGAAAATCCGTCGAATAATTTTTCTTTCGAAAGTGCCCAGTACCAATTCCCCTTTTCTACTTATCGTCCAGAACTCGGTGCGGTAGAGTAGGACTAGTAAAATCAAAGTTTTGTATAGCAGACACTTTGTCTTCCGAGTGAGGAGTTTTGAACCCAGTTGTTTTGCCAAACCGAAGCAACAGCGGTTCGGTAGGGTAATTCTTCTTCGGAACTCCACTAAGGTGTCGTTTGTGGGGTTGATGTTTGTTCCAAGGTAGGTGAACTCCTTAACTACCTCGAAATTGCTGCTACCAACAGTGACGTTTTGTCCTAGAAGGTGGACAGATGTTGCTTTGTTTGTTGATAGCATGTACTTTGTTTGGTCCTCATTCACTTCAAGACCAACGAGTTTCGCCCGTTCTTCAATCGCTGTGAAGGCCTCAAGCCACAGCTCTCTTGGATCGGCCGATGATGTCAATGTCGTCCGCATAGCCTAGGAGCTGGGTGGACTTGTTAAAGATAGTGTTTTCCGTGCTCACACTTGCCTTGCGCACTATTTGCTCCAGGACTATGTTGAAGAAGTCACATGACAACGCATCTCCTTGTCTAAACCCTGCGCGTGTTTGAAACAACTCGAGTGAGCTGTTACCCATTTGCATACTGCACTGCGTACTGTTAAGCGTCATGCGGCACACCTGGATCAGTTTGTTTGGGATCCCGAATTCATACATCGCCATCATAAGCTCTTGGCAGTGGATGCTATCATACGCAGTTTTAAAGTCGATGAAAGGATGGTGGGTTTCGACTTGAAATTCGTTGGCCTCTTCCAGGATCTGCCTCAGTGTGAATATTTGTTCTATCGTTGTTCTGCCTGGCCTAAAGCCAAACTGGTACGTACCGATTATTGTGCTGCAGAAAGGTTTAGGACGCTCATACAGTACTTTTGATAGGATTTTGTATGCAACATTAAGCAGGGATATTCCACGGTAGTTTTTGCATGACATCGGATCGCCTTTTTGTAGATGGGGCATATGGAGCTTATGAACCAGTCAGTGGGCATGTTCTTCCTCCCACACTTTGTTGATGACCTGGTGCATGCGGTTCATCAAAACACCTCCTCTTTCTACCACTTCTACCTCTTCTGCGCTGGAGGCTGGGACTGGGTCTTCACTGAATGGTCTCGCTTCTCTTTCGTTATTAGCTCGCTCGACATTTTGCGCATTCAGCAGCTGTTGGAAGTGCTGCTTAAAAACATCTACAATTCCCCGTGCTTCGGTGGAAACCTTCCTTTACTGTTTCGAAGAGCCTGTGTCTCGGTTGTGAAACCAGAAGCTAATTGCTTCGACCTTTTAAAGAACCTTCGGGTGTTGTTCTTTGCCCGATACTCTTCTAGATCTTTGAGCTGAGAAACTACGGATGCTCATATCTTACTTCGCAGGGTCTTTTTCTAATTTCTTCTGTTTGTTCGATACTCTTCTCTTGCTGCTCTTGTTTTCCGTTGCAGCATCTGCAAACGTGCATTTTCCGTGGGGGTCTTGGCATCTGTGGTATTTTGGAGGACGACGAAGAGTCGCTCACTCAGGCGCTCACTTGGGGCCGCACATGTTTCCTTGTCGTTTACAGTCGAGCTCTAAACTTAACCACAACAAGAAAGTGGTCAGAGTCGAAATTGAAACCTAGTGCTACTTATCACCGTATTACGAGCTGCAGCAAAGTCGATTAGTCGGAAGCCGTTATCTGTTATAACTTCGACACTATTCCCGAGGGACGTAGGAAGAGAGGAGGACCGCGACTCAGGTGGCGCACTCAAGTGGAAGAGGACCTCAATCAACTTGGAGTGCAAAACTGGAGGCAGCTAACTAAGGACCGAACTGGCTGGAGGAGACTCTTGATTGAGGCCCAAGTCCACAACGGACAGTAGAGCCACCTTAAGTAAGTAAGTACTTTTTTCCTTTTCATTATCCCTGATCCTATCCATCGTATATCCTGGATCGCAGTAATTTGTGCCTTATACTGCGAGAGGACAGATTCAGGTTTCTGATTTGCACCTGGATTGTAGAGTGTTCTTACATTCCAGGTACAAAACTCTCAATGCATAGTCCGTTGTCGTTTCGGGTCTGGCTACCATAAAAGGGGGGTCGTTTTCCGAGGCTGGTGTTTCTCTCAATCGACGGAGGTCAAAACGTGAGGTTCAACTAACTCCAGGAGA
>CAKKXW010000005.1:8634586-8659149 GCA_920937365.1 Sphaerophoria rueppellii
GAATTTCTGTATGCATCAGGAATGTATGTTGTCTGGCGGGGGGATTTCTCGATGTAAGACTGTTTTTGATTCCTTTGTCTGGACCGATAAGGAAGCATATTCCTTAGATTCATGTTTTTTTTTTCGTTTGATTCTATACAAGGAAGACGTGAAAAAGTGTGGTTCAAAAGTTTTCGGCGTCAATCGAAAAAAAGGGTGAGCCAAATTTAATAAAATAATAATTTTAATGGACACCTTTACGTTAAGGCCTTTTTAAATAGAGAAAACATTCCCAGTATTGAATATGGAATACAGCGTGTCATGTTGTCTAAGCTCGCATGGCTTTGCAGAAGTGCATTCTGTCACTCAAGCATTGCTTGGAAGATGCTGGTCTTAAATGCTTGACAGCAATAAAAGCTCTGAGTAGACCGGTTGACTCACATCACAATGAAAGTGATGGTATAGACTGTGGGGCACTAGGATGAAGGAACTTTTCCTTCAGGTTGTCTGCCGTTGAGGCAATTAGAGATTATAATATTTAGCGGATAGGGCCGTGGCATGGCCCAGGCTAGCCATCACGGGATCAGGGTTTTGCCCCTCCGCCTAACTCAGTCACAGAAACACAAAACACAAAAACATGCCACTACGTCTGTCACTGGGCGAGTCCATTAGTGAGAACTCCTTCGGCGGCTGGTGTCCAGAGGTCTTTATGTCTTAAATATCAGCTAAAAAGTAGGGTTTCGTAACGTAGAAAAGTTCTTCCCAACGTAATTTTCAAAGCAGAACCACCTAACAAGGGTGTCAAAGGACTTAGGACGTAGTGATGTTCCAAACACTAAATTTTAAACCGAAAAAAAAAATGGGGTTTTGAATCCGTCAATATCATTGCCATCGGCTGATGAAATTTGACATTTGTTGGCGCAGTAAGGAGATATGATATGAATCTAGGTCGCCAGAGGGCTATTTCTTTCTAAATGTTGCCGAATTATCCCGAAAATCGATCTTGAATGTACTGAAAAAAAACGAAGTTTTTAATCCGTCAAGATCTTTGCCATCCGCTAATAAAATTTGACAGTCAATGGCGCAATTAGCAGATATGATACAAATCTAGGTCGCCAAAGGGATATTTCGTTGTAAATGTTACCGGATTACCCCGAAAATCGAACTAGAAAAGACTTATGAAATTTGACACTAAAATCTTTACAAAAAGTAAATTCAATACATAAAGTAAAGAAATTAGAAGCAAGCTAACTTATAGAAATCAAAATACAAAATAGAGTGGCGCGACAACTCTGGAAGAGCCAAGGCCTATGTGGCTTACTCTCTTTAACAATTCCCTGGGTGCGTGTGAATAATTGAGGGGATCTACAATTTAACGCCAATTCCGAACGGCAAAGTTGAGAATCCCTTTTTCATGACTATCTTGGAAGTTTTGTCACTTTTTCACAAGAGGCAGTGCCGTGAAAGATGAAATAAAAACTATAGGCACGTGTAGGATTCGAACTCACGACGTTCTGGTTAGCAGCCAACGCACCAAACCACTAGGCCTCGGACACTACTTATAGAAACCACATCTTTTTAAATCATTTTGAAAAATTTACGGTTTGGCGCATCACTAGGAAAAACCTTCAGACGCTTGGGTCCTCGTGAATGAACATGTTTACCCTTGGTTTGACATCATTGTTTTTTCCTGGTTTTAGAGCAAAATAAACATATAGACTAGAATGAACTTTTACATTTGAACCTTCCTGTAAGAAATACCCCTGGCGATTTCAGTCCCTGAAAATAAACACCAAACAGTCAGGGAGGAGTGCGAGACATCTTTTGAAATTTGATATAGTCTGTTGGTTTCTTTGTTACTGGATTCTGTCTGTCTGGACTAAACATTACCAATAATGTGTATTCTATAATCAGGAAATTCAATTCTACACTTTAATACTGGGACGAGAACCCGGTTAGTCGGTCAAAAAAATCATCATGAAACAATCTAATTTATGCAAAAGTCTCACCTCAAACATCAAGAATTCAAGACGACTACTCCTGTCAATGGTTAATGAAATGTTCTTAAGGAACATCTGTCAATCAAATCTTCACGAAATCAATTTTTAATGCTATGGAAAATCAATGCCTGTCCCACTGTAACTTGTACCTTCTTTTTGTTGTGCTGATACACGTTCTTCATGCTGTTTTTTGTATTCAATTATGTTGTCGAATTCGGGGAATTTCATTCCACTCAGTCTCAGTCTCTGACCAAAAGAACCCGCCATTCTTTTGAACCCCGCACTAACGACACAAACAAAAAAAAAAGGCATAAACCGACTTGCTGATCGTCCCTGAATGAATAACACAAAGTCATTCAACTTTTGTGAACTCCAACAAAATAAAACAAATAAATAAAAAAAAAAATTGCCAAAAGTCTAGACGACCTCAACGACATTTTAAGGGGTGATACCCAAAAGAGACGACATACAGCAGCAAGCGACGATGTACTTCAACTTTTACATAGAAGTACCTACTCACATAAAATATAGAGATACTTATTCAAATACATTCACATAATATGTTATTTTTATTCAGTTCGGTTTGGTAGCGAGTTCTGCTTCTGTTTTTCGGTTGAACAAACGGCAGCAGCTGACGCATCTCTCAGACATGAATGTTTGCCGGCAGCTAAACCAGCATCCGCAAACGCCTGATGTTCTTGTCGCTGTCAGACAAGCCACCACGACGATACGCGACACGGGAAGAATAATATATAATCCAGTAAAAAAAGAAGGAATCCGACATTGACTTTTCTGGCAAAATTAGAATTCATCACAAAAAAAAAAAAAAAAATCGGCACCTTTGTGTTGCAATTACAGACTTACTTTCAACCCTATAATTTTTGCAATTCGAAGGGTTATTGCCCCCAAAATGGGCTTTTATGTGTGTTTGTGCTGCTTTTGGAATTAACTTAACCAAAAGGAAAAAAAATATTGAAAAACGTTGGTGGCGAGTAGCAAATCCATTTTTACAAAAGAGAGGAGTGGCATTTGAATTAGACTGGGTTTTCGCTGAGTTTTACAGGGTGGATGGCATCGAAAAATATTTAATTCTTGTTTTCTTTGACTTCATTTTTGTAAAAGGTCAAACATTTAACATTTGGCTTAGGTTGTAGAAATGATCTTAAGACGTTACGTGAAAGAAAAACCCTAATTTTGTTTTTTGACGGGGCGATCCGGTAAGGTTAGGTTAGGCTAAAGTGGCTGCGGACACAAAATCCGCACACTTAGCCAAAAGAAAAGGCCCATTGTGATACCACATGAACCTAGAGAATTACTTCTTACAAGTCGAACCATTTTGAGCTTTTTATAAAGCGAGGAAGATATTTGCTATCCTTATTAGCTAGTTCACTGGGAATATCATAAAAGTATTCTCCCAGATGAAGTTTGCGTCTTAGTGAAAGAGCAGGGCATGTGCACGTCCTCGTCCATACAGCTCCTGCAGAAGTCATTTGAGGCTACACTAAGTCGTCTTGCGTGTCTGCCTATAAGACAGTGTCCCGTAAGGACTCCTATTAGAGAACTAATATGAAATCTGCTTTGAGATAACAAGTCCTTAGAGCGTTTTAGGTCAAGTGACGGCCAAATGAGCTTTGCGGCTGCGCACATATGTAAATTGTACCACCTAGACCCTGTTATCGTTAATGCTGTATCTTTTAGCAAAAGTTTGCATGTAGATATCGGTTTACCAATCTTTTCCCTTTCAGGTGAGATAGGTATGACGGTTCCATTTTTAGCGAGTTCATCGGCTCTACAATTTCCTGTGATGTCTCTGTGGCCCGGTACCCAGCAGAGGTGAATATTGAATCGCTGCGCCATCTCCATAAGAGACGATCGGCAATCGAGGGCTGTTTGAGAGTTGGCTGAGACACCGTCGAGAGATTTAATAGCAGCCTGACTGTCACAGAAGATGCGGATATCAGAAGTTGATATCACGTTTTCTCTTCGCCGGGAGAGAATCTATTTGATCGCTAAAATTTCCGCTTAGAAGACGCTACAATGATTAGGGAGGCGGAATGATAGGCTTAGATTAAGCTTTTCTTTTCACACCACTACCAACTCCATCATTTGTCTTGGATGCATTAAAAATGGATGCTTTTGTCATCCAGTAGTTTTTTGTCTTCCCATTCATCTCTGGATGGAATGGATACCTGCCCAAAATGGGGGTTTTGGAATGGTGTAGTCTATGTACTTTGGTATAGAACCGAAGAAGTTCAACATGATGGAATGTCCCACATTATTGTTGGTCCATTGAGATCAGGCGTTGAGTCTTATAGCTGTACTCGCTACCACTTCTTTGTTAAAGATGGCGAGAGGTGATGGAGGAGAGTGTCTAACGCTGCTGAGGGTGTGGTTCTCAGTGCCCCGCTTATGCAGAGACATGCAGTGCGTTGGACTCTGCTGAGTTTGTCGTAGTAAGTGACTTTCTCTAGTGCAGTCCACCATACTGCAACCCCGTACATGAGCATCCGGTAACATTTAGAACGAAATATCCCTCTGGCGACCTAGATTCGTATCATGTCTGCTTATTGCACCATTGACTGTCAAATTTCAGCATTGGATGGCAAGGATATTTACGGATTGAAAACCTCGTTGTTTGGATCCATTTTTGAGGCAATATGATAACATTTAGAAAGAAATATCCCTCTGGCGACCTAGACTCCTACATGATCTCTCTATTGAGCCATTAGCTGTCAAATTTCATCAGCGGATGGCAAAGATTTTGACGGATTAAAAACCTCGTTTTTTTTCAGTGTATTCTACATCGATTTTCGGAGTAATCCGGTAACATTTAGAGCGAAATATCCCTCTGGCGACCTAGATTCGTATCATATCTGCTTATTGCGCCATTGAGTGTCAAATTTCATCATTGGATGGCAAAGGATATTGACGAACTTAAAACCTCTTTGTCTAGATCGATTTTGGAGGCAATCCGACAACATTTAGAAAGAAATATCCTTCTGGCGACCTAGACTCCTACATAAAACTATAAATCGGTTTACAAAATTTACGATTCGGCACACCACTAGCCCATTTCTCGTGTTATTAACAAGATTCCAGTTGCTAAGCTCGAATGAGTCATCCTTCGATTCCTTCTCTTTCTGTTTTATTTTCAAATTGACTGTTGACTCGGAGGTGCTGCAATACCTGCATACTGTATATGAAATTGTACAAAGTTTTTGTAATTCAATAAATAACGAAATTGGATCACCCTGTTCTACATTTTCTTGGCAATGTGCATACCTAATAATTACTATTTGTAGTTGGTGAAAGGTTTTTTCCTTCCATCTGTCTGTAATTATTTTCTCCTAAAATTAAACACTTACTTTACCAAAAGATTGAAATTCCCATCATCAACAAAATAGCAACAACAAAAACAACTTTCATCCTTCAAACAACTCGTATTGGAAAAAAAAGTTGAAAGTAGTTTTAAAGTGCACCAGCACTACAGAACGGGTGACGCTTACGACACGACCAACGACGACGACAAGTACTCTTCAAGAGTAGTTTCTGAGAGATTAGCAAAAAGCTCATTTCTCTTTGAAATTTATCGAGCTGGAAAATTGTGTGACTTTGACAAAATGAAAACAAAGACATGACGAAGAGATATTTGATATCTGCATACGTTCTTCAATTACTTAAAACTAATTTGAAATTCAATTAAGGTTATGGTAATGAATTGGACTTTCATTTGTTTATTTTTTTCGTCAGTCCATCTGTTTTTAGTGAAGAGATAGGGCTTCAGTTTTTGACATGAACAATGGCGCCCAACATTATACACGCATCATGAGCATTCATGAAATTTAGTGCTCAAGAGACAAAAGAGTGCATTAACACTTTAAAACGAGACTCAAAAATCGAGAATAAAGAAAAATAAAACCCAATGTCTGGCTGAGGTCCTTGAACTTCTCGCATCCAGAAGATAAATAACCAAAAAGCCCTTTCGCGTTCCTTAACCCTATTACCACTTATTTTTTATTTATTTAATTTAGTTTCTGCAACCGACATTCCAAAGTCCCTTTGTCTGGCCGTCGTTGTCGGTTATTCCTTCAGGTTATGTGTGATCCCTTTTGCCATCTCACAAATTCCTATCAAGATTTTGAATACAATGACCTCATTAAAAAAACTACCAGTTGCGTGTTATAACAAAAAAGAAAAAACGAACGCCACAAAATAAAGACAACACACACACACAACACGCCAGACATGCCGCAAGGATTCCTTTCTTCCTTCTTCTTTTTTTTCAAAAAAAAAAAAAAAAAAATTGAGTACAAAAATCAAAGCCAATTCCTTCTCCTTATTTCCAAGACGACAAAGCCTGACTGAACTCTTTGTGCTGGTGCTTCGGCTCTGTCCATTCGAACGGCTACGTGCCTGGCTCAACTATTTAAAGGCTGTCGCTGTGGCATTGAGTTTTTGTTACCTGACTGCGTGCTTACTTCAGGTGCAAAGAACTCTTGTCCCGATTCCTTTTTTTTTTTTAACAAAACGCATGATTCTTTATTATTTCATCCACTTGGTGTTTTTCTTATTTATTTTAACCCTGAACAAGGATAATGATCTTTTGCCTTGCCTCCTTTGTCTCATGGAACATGCTGTGTATGGAAACGGTGAGATCCCAATCTCTGCCTCAATTCATTTTTTTTTTTTTATTAATTAAGAATCCTTTAATAGAATTCTTGTGTTCCCTGTTCTTCATTTCCTTTGTTAAGTGCTCAAGCTCGAATGGATGTTTATGGCAAACGAATATAATCGAATTTCAATTATGAGAGATTGTTACTTTTGTGCATCATTCATCGTCAAATGCAATACCATGGTTGGTTGAACTGCATTCCGTGTGTATATAAAAATACAAGCGCAACACAAAATTACCACAAAAATTGATGCACAAAAAGCAATGGAAATAATCCCGACCTCGGACAAACAGTTTAAATCGACAGACAAAAAAACAAAAAACAAAAACAAGACGAAAACGAAACCGTCGAGTTTATAGCTAACATGCAACGGGCTTTCGAAATGCAAGAGGAATGCAACGAATGTTGGCTTGGCTGTGGCTGGTGTGTTTACGTTTATTTTTTGAAGTTACACTCCACATCGATTTTATGAGCTCAGCCCATTTATCGACATATTTTTTGGGGCTAGTCTACACAGCAAAAACGCGAAAATTTTGAACGAGTTGTTCAATTACAACCTACATAAGCCGGTACCCCAGTCCTTATCAGGCCAGAGTCCGATTTTGCAAGCAGTCGCTTATGTTTTTCACTTCTAGGTGGTTTGTGAACCCCTTATTACCTGTCTGTTCCACCATTTTCGAAATGGACCTCTACTTATTAATAGACCTCGCAATATTCTTCGAGAAAGGATTCAAAGACGAACCAAGCACTTAAGCAACCAAATGGGTGAACCATAAATGAGGGAAGGATGATGACTACAGCTCTTGAGAGTTTTCTTCTAGTCGTAGGGAGCAACAGTTGATCAAATCCTGTGCAGTGTCTATTTGTTTGGCTCTCGTTAAGCTACTTAAGATAGTCGATACCCCTCGTCAATTCAGAGACCTTGCTGTAGTGTCCGTTTTAAACCGATTAATTCGCAATTAGACTAGAAGGTTCTTTTTTTGAGATAATTGGAGACACTATCGAAAAATAAACTTGCCAAAATCGCAATGTAGTCGATCTAATTGGCCGTCGATTGATCAGTCTCTTTATCAATATCGAGACGTAGAATCGCTGGCTGGAGCAGATAGTGCGCAAGGCAGGTGTGAGCACGGAAAACACTATCTTCGACAAGTCCACCCAGTTCCTAGGCTATGCGGATGACATCATCGGTCGATCCAAGAGCGCTGTGCTTGAGGCCTTCACAGCGATTGAAGAACAGGCGAAACTCGTTGGTCTTGAAGTGAATTAGGACCAGACAAAATACGTGTTATCAACAAACAAAACAACATCTGTCCTCCGCCTAGGACAAAACGTCACTGTTGGTAGCAGCAATTTCGAGGTAGTTAAGGAGTTCACCTACCTAGGAACAAACAGCAGTCCTACAAATGACACCTTTGTGGAGATCCGAAGAAGAATTACCCTAGAGAACCGCTGCTGCTTCGCTTTGGCAAAACAACTGGGTTCAAAACTCTTACTCGAAAGTCAAAGTGTCTGCTATACAAAACTTTGATTTTACCAGTCCTACCTTACGGTCCCGTATGCGACGATGGCGAATTGGGAAGAAGGTTCAACCGAGAACTGTATGAGCTGTACCAAGATGTGGATGTAGTCCAGAAGGCCAAGAAAAGACGACTTCATTTGCTTGGCGACATCGAGCGAGTGGACGACAACGCTGCAACCGAGAAAGGGTTCTCATCCCAGGCCCCAGGTTCGAGACGACAAGGAAGACCGAACTTTCGGTACAAGGACCAAGTGACTGCGGTTGCCAAGGTTTCGTCGACTGGAGAGTGCATGCCATGGACCGTTCAAGATGGAAGGCTGCAGTATCTCAGGTTGAGATTTTTCATGGATTGTGAGTCGGATAAGTAAGTAAGTAGAATCGCTGGCTACTCCGCAGAGATTAAATTCTCGAAGACCAAAAACGCTCACATAATTCGTATACTATAAACTATTCACCACTTTGATTGTAAAAACGATAGCATTTTATGACAGCTCAGTTGTTCGTTCCCATAAACCGCTTCAGGGCTTGGACAATCGAGCCGAGCTCAATCGAGAGCAACAGAGTGTGTGCTGCCCCAATCCTTGTTTGAGCAGATGACTGCCAAGTATTGCAGCATGAAAACCAAAGCGCCTGGCGATACGAAATATAAAGATACTATTTGCTGGTAGTGCCTGACTTTGTTTCTCTTTTGTTGGCGTCCGCATGCCATGTTCTTCTTACACTTTACATTGCAATTTTCCCGCATTTGGTTCTTTTTTGTTGTGTTTGTTGTCTTTGCTGTGCAAAGATAAACGAATCTATAGCAAAAAGAATAAAAAAAAATCGTATCTCTTAAGCAGACTAACGTACATTATGTATGCCCAAGGGACCAAGTAAGGATTTTGCAGGAGCATGAATGGAAAAACAGAGTGTATGATGGTTTTTGTGCCTGACAATGATCCAAATGCAAAAAGGCAACAAAAGACAAAAAAAAAAAAGTAAAAATGAAACCAAGCCAGTTCGACATTGTAGGCATATAAACAAACGAACCGACCCGACCGACCAACTACGATGGGTCGGTCGATGAGATCGACTTGTACGTTGCTGGTGCATCAATTTATGTTTTTTAGTCTGTTTTTTTTTTTTTCATTTGCGGCGGTATCCCTCTTTAATTCGCAAATGTTTTTGTTTTTCTTTTATTTTTTTAATGATACTTTCTATATGTTTGTTGTTCAGTTCGTTGACCCTAAATGTTTTTTTTTTGTAGCTCCCCCAATGGCAAGGATTTTATTCCTTGTTTTCTGTTTTTAGCTTTTGACTTTTGTTCTCCGATGAAATTTTAATGAAATGAGGAAATGGGCTTTGTAGTTGGTAATTTTATATCTTGTGGCTTAACCTTAAAATGTTGGCTGTAAGCCGCCATAAGCTTGGCTACAGCCTTCATTTGTGTCAAAATTGGTCCCCGCGACCGGAGGACACCAAGTTCAATCTCATATACCGACTGTTGGGCAACGCCATCTTATTTGTTCAGAAATGGGCTTTCAGTTGCCAGTCTTCGCTTTCATTATTCTTGTGCATAACGGACGCTCTTACAACTTCTTACTTACTTAAGGTTGCGCTACAGTCCGTTGTGTACTTGGGACTCAATCAACAGTCTCCACCAGCCAACTTGGTCCCTAGCTAGCTATCTCCAGTTCTGCACTCCAAGTTAATTGAGGTCCTCTTCCATTTGAGTAGTGGAATAGTGTCGAAGGCTTTCCGGGCCGGAGCATTGGTGTCCATCCGCTCTAAATGACCGAGCCATCTGAGTCTCTGGACCTTGCCCTTCTGGCTAGGTCCTTGTCGTTGTCCAACCCGTAAAGTTCGCTGTTGTATCTTCTTCGCCATTCCCCTTCAATGCACACGGGACCAAAGATGACCCGAAGAACTTTCCTCTCAAAACAGCCTAAGGCACTTTTATCCGATTTTGTCAAGGTCCATGCTTCCGCACCATACAGCAGGACTGGGATGATGAGTGTGTTGTACAGTTTTACCATAGTTGCTCGAGAGAGGGCTTTTCCACTCAATTGCTTTCTTAGCCCAAAGAAACATCGATTAGCAAGAGTTATTCTTCGTCTGATCTCGGCGCTGGTGTTATTGCCCGTGTTTATAGCGGAGTCTAGGTAGACAAACTTCTCACTACCTCGAAGTTGTATGCGTCTATTGTGACGTTCTGTCCGAGCCGTTGGTGTTGGGTGTCTTTCCTCGAAGAGAGCAAATACTTCGTTTTTCCCTCCTTTACCGCTAAACACATTTTTGCCGCTTCTGTCTCAATTCTCACAAAGGCGCCATTGATACACGCTGTGTTCTTCCCATTATATCAATATCATCGGCGGCGTACGCGAGAATTTGAACAGATTTTTGGAAGATAGTGCCTCTGGTGTTGACGGTGTGCCTCTTCTTAAGAACGATGTTAAAGAAATCGAACGACAGTGCATCGCATTGTCTGAATCCTTTTTTGGCGTCGAAAGATTCCGTAAGCTCGTTGCCAACCTTGATGGAGTAGCGTGAGTTCTCTATCGTCATTTTGCACAAGCGAACGAGCTTGGCAGGGATGCCAGCATTCCTCTGACCATATCTTACAGATGATTTGGTACATGCTCCTATCTAGCTCGTGGCCTGCTGGTTTGAACAGCTCAGCATCTATAGACCATCTGCTCTAGCGGCTTTGTTGGATTTCACACGTGATATTGCGGTTTTCACTTCTTCTAAGTCGGGTTCACGGATGAAATTCTCCTGTCTGGCAGCGGTATTTTGGTCGTCATCGCCGTTATACAGTCTACAGAAGAAGTCTTTCCAAATCCACAGCAATGACTACAATTCTACTATGATGTTACTATGATGTTCAATTGTTTATCTCTGCAGGCATCGGTTCTTGCTCGATGACCTTGAACCAGCTATTTAACCTTTCGATAAAACCTCTGAACTTCATTCCTGCTGTTTGCTCTCTCAACATCCTCGATCTGACTGACGCTTGTCATGCTCTCTCTCCCTTTTTTTCTCCTGAGAAGCCGGTGTTGCTCTCCCCTCCTTCGCTCGTTGAGCTCACGAGCAGCTCTTGTCCTTCTATGCAGCGCCGCTTTGTATGCCTCCTGCTTGGCTGCATGGGCCTGCCTGCAATCTTCGTCAAACGGTCCCAAAATATAATCTCCATTCACATTGCAAAAGGCTGCTCCTACTGGAGCTACTTAAGTCTGTTCACTACTTCGAACTCGTGCAAACACAAGTTTTTGTGCAATGGCAAAGATTTTGACGGATTAAAAACATGATTTTTCCCGTTTTGTAAGTCTTTTCTAGAACGGTTTGTAGCGTTCTGGTAACTTTTAGCACGATATTTCCTTTTGGCGACTTTGATTCGTATATTATCTCTCAATTATGCCATTGTCAAATTTCAACAGATGATTTTTATCCGTTTTATAAGTGTTTTCTGGATCAAGTTTCGGGTCAATCCGAGTTTGCAAGCCGAGTTGATTCGATCAAACTTTCTTTGGTAAACGAGGTATATTCAAGAAGTACAAAAACTGCATTCAGCCCCTCTCAAGAAATCCATCCCTCAGTATTTCGCTTTGCACAAAAAAACACGTTCTGTCTGCTATTCCGCAATTACAATAACGTTACATCCATTTTTATGTACTTGAAGCAGATTTGTTTGCCCTTCGCGCAACTCGCATCAAATATTTAACAACCCTTAAAAGCATTTTCTAAATCGTTAATCATTCTCCCTTCCCTTCCGACCCTTTTTGTGCAAAATAATTTTTGATTCGCCCTTTTTTCTATAACTCTGTTTCCCTGGTTAAAGTATGTTTCAAGTGTCTAGACAGATCCGCATAACATCTTTTCCCTGTAATTTCGCAATGATTGCGAAGCATCCTGGAACGACTACGATATAGCAATGGCGATGGCGACACACGAAGAAAACTTTTGCAATATATCTCAGCAAATTCATTCGTTCTTTTTATTTTATTGAAGCTTAAGAGGATTTCTGCGAATGTCTGATGCAAGTTTGCTTGAAATTTATAGTTTAATTAAGCCGCCCTAAATAATGGCGGCTGTTCAGTGTGGCAAAAGGTATGTTGCGACGGAAAAACTTGAAGTAGGATATGATAGTGTGTTGCTGCTTCACAATCAGATGCTCTAATTCCAATTTTATTGCAAGGATTTCCAACTTTCAAGTTGAACTTTGTCTGGGAGTTCATTGTATCCAGGAGTGTGTGTATTGGAGTTGTAAGAAAGGTTCCCCGTTGTCATCATTTTAACATCGATTGTCCGGTGAAACTTAAGTCTCACGATTTTTTTTTCAAACCTCTTCAAATTCTATAGTTGAAATAAAAAATTTGACATTAATGCATTTCTTATGAGCAAATACTCGCGACTCACTCATGCAATTCATGCCTCAGGGTGAATGGTATTCCTTTCATTTTTATCCATTGTGCCAACACGGTAAGGTAAAAGTCATTGTTATTCCGCGAACGTCATAAAAAGCCCACCCACAAAATCCCCGCGAGATATAAAATTGCAATCAACTTTCTCTCTCCTTCTCACTCAGTTTTTCTGTGCTATGGGTGTGTGTGTGTGTGCAGTGCTTTAACGAATTCCTGCAATTCCACTTGTGTATGAAGCTCGCGTATCCGTGTTTTGTGCAATATCGGGCCTGAGGGAAGAATCCACATACAAAAACCATCACAGAAACATTGAATTGTGCAAACATGGGTGCAGTGCCCTTTGAAGCGCATACGTCTTTAGTGATGTCGTCATGCATGCAATTTGCAATTTAATTCCATTAAAAATTCTAAAGGTACAACATAACTTCGCCTATCCTTCTCCTTACAAACGAAAATTTTATTTTCAATTAAAGAATGTTTTTTCTTTTTTTTTTTTAAATTTGAAGAGATGATGGTATTTTGGTTTGGCAGAAGTAGGAGGCTATAAAGTGGCAAACATTTTCACAGATTCCAAGTTTTCTGTAATGACATTGTTGGCTGGAAAATGAAGAAATACTTTTTTGTAGAAAAAAATAATTTGAGAAACAGCTTTAGAGGTATTATTGGTTTGGTTTGGGCAGTAGATGTGAAATCGCGTGAAAGCTCGTCTCTCAAATGGGCGGGACTATAGTCTTCGTCTACTGACGAATCTTAATGGTTACACCTGAATTTCCTTACTCTAAATGGCCCGCCCTTCGTCAACAGACCCGAAAAGTCCACCATCGATCAAATATTCACCCTACAGCAGATCTTGGAGAAGACCCAGGAGCTTCAAATCGATACCTACCACCTTTTCATCGATTTCAAGGCCGCGTATGACAGCGTCCTTGGTCCTTATCAGTGTGGCTTCAGACCCGAAAAGTCCACCATCGATCAAATATTCACCCTACAGCAGATCTTGAAGAAGACCCAAGAACTTCAAATCGATACCTACCACCTTTTCATCGATTTCAAGGCCGCGTATGACAGCGTCTATAGAGACCAATTATATAGAGCAATGTCTAGTTTTGGTATCCGAGAGAAACTCGTCCGCTGTTCCATCATGGGACAAGGCGATGCGTTGTCATGCAATTTCTTCAACATCATTCTTGAAAAAATTGTGCAAAGCTCGAACGTCAACACCGGAGGAACAGTCTTTCAAAAGTCCGTCCAGCTACTAGGACGCAGACGACATTGACATAATTGGAAGAACACAGCGTAAACGTAATGTTAGAAAATGGATCTAGCGGTTAATGAGGGCAAGACCAAGTACATGCTGTCGACAAGAAAGGACTACCAACATCGACGTCTTGGAGCAAACGTCAATTTAGGCAGATTCTACAAAGGTAGAAAAGGACTTTGTCAATTCAGACAACAACACCAGAGCTGAAATCAAACGAAGAATCACTCTTGCCAATCGCTGCTTCTTTGGACTTAGAAGGCAATTGGGTAGTGAAGTCCTCTCCCGAGCAACTAAAGTGACACTCTACAAAACTCTCATCATCCCGGTCCTCATCCTTATGTATGGTGCAGAGACATGGACCATGACAACATCTGATGAAAACGCTTTGGACTGCTTTGAGAGAAAAATTCTTCGAGTGATTTTGGGTCATGTCTGCGTTAATGGAGAATGGAGACGAAGATTCAACCGAGAACTGTACGAGCTGTACAGTGGCACTGACCTAGCCAGAAAAGTTAGGATCCAACGACTTAGATGGTTGGGTCATGTTGAGCGAATGGAAAATAAGGCTCCGGCTAGTAGAGTCTTGGAATTCAACCCGGAAGGACGTCGCAGAAGATGAGGACCGCGACACAGGTTGAGCACACAGATGGTGGAGGACCTGAACCAACTTGGCGTTCGAAACTGGAGGCAGCTAGCTAGGGACCAAACTGGCTGGAGAAGTTTGTTGGGTGAGGCCTGGTCCGACCTGGACTGTAACGCCAACATAAGTAAGTAAGTAAGTGGCCCGCCCCAGTGACTAGAGTTAAGCGATATGAACTTTTCCTTTTGGGAACGGACCTGTCCTCTGAAAATTGGACAGGCGATACCTGCCCTAACATCCGACAACCGTGTAAATTCTTGGACATGATTTTGCACTGGGTAAGCTCAAAAGGAAAAACTGCTGTGAGCTTGTGCATCTTGTCACCCGTTTGACCCGCTCTAACTCGTTAAGTTCTTTCTTCGACAGCATTATTCAGCATCTGACATCATTTACAAGAAGCCAAAAACTTCTTCTTAACATTTTCATGCGAACTTATTGTCTCAATTAATTTCCATTGCTATTGCTTAACGAAGAATACAAAAATAAATTAATTTAAATTTCCCCAATTCGCCAATTAATCATCGAATCGAGTTCAAACAATTTAATCAATTAAAAATGAAATATTTTTAATTAACTCAAACAAGAAAACGTTCAACTTTAATTAGACAAAAGATGAAAGCAATAAGCTGACCATTGCAGTAAACCTTCTTACGTATTGGCGCTCATGTCGTTACTCCATCAGCCAGACCAGACAGAGCAAGGCTGCATAACGATGATATGATATTATTCATGTCAGAACTTGATCGAAAAAAAAAAAATAAAATGTCAATAAACGAGCGCGTGTAGACCATAACGCGTCAAATTTCAAAATCAAGCAAAGTCTGTTGCGACGCGATTGCAGTTTTGACTTAACACAGTTCTATAGTTTTCAAAAGAATTTCTTAAAGTAGAATTGAAGTGCAAATGGCTCGAAATCGTGACTTTAGTCTTGAGTGTCTTTTGAAGCAGATATTCATAACGAATTGCTTTTATTATAAATTTTGTCTAACTCTTTAGTGAAATTCACCTTTACGCTCTGCGATAACATTGCAACGACCAAAACTTCTGGACTTCTAATTATAAAACTTTTAATCTCCCCGTGGTGTGAATTTGTCATCGTTCTTTTTTTTTTTGTTTAAACCCGCCAGTCTCATCTTCCCATTTATCCAACACAAAGACTGTCCTGCCGACTGGACTGATGGAAATTGGAGAACAATTCCATCCAGGGACATCATCAGCGTTTGGCGGCATGATAGTGTCTGTCTGTCGTCTTTAGTGACGCTCTCGTTGGAGGTTTCTCCTCCAGATAGCATTGGGTTTTGTGTTTACAGCACGCGTGGCTGGGATTTGTTTACATCACTGACGATTTGACATTGAGTACAGAAATGTGAACCTTTTTGCAATTTTTTTTTGTGTTTTGTTAAAGCATTTGTGCCGGTCTCTGGTTCCTAAACCAGACACACGCGCATAAGAAAAAATATCACTCATGGGAGAGAGAAAAAAAAAATTACAAGACCGTCAACCCGAGGAGCTAAGCCTTATCAGATAAAAAGAAAAGCAATATTGCACGTTTTCTTTCGGATGACCTACTTATCAAGTCGGTCCCGTTTTTTTTTTTTTGTGTTTCAAAGGAAAACTTGCTGCTTGTTGTCTGGATTAATGTTTCAGACCCTAGCAACAGGATCTGTCTGTCGTACTTAAAAAGCTTCTATGTAGGTTCTTGTGAATATTCAGAGTTTTTTATGTTATTTTACGCTTGACGGCAATTTTCTTTTGTTTTTAAGTCTTGACTGACAAATTGCGAATGACAGTGAATTAATGTTTAATTTTGTTTTTCTCTTTTCAGGTAAGCGAAATGAATTGATTGAGATAGAACATGATTTTGTCAAGGTTACAGGTAAAAGGGATTTTATTGAATTTATGATTTTTGGACCTTTTTATGTGCCTATTTATCGATGAAAAGAACAAAAAAAACCATGGATATATGAAACAATTTTTAGGTGCAATTCAGCGAAAGAAATTCCGAAAAAAGTCACACATTTTGGGAGTTAAAAATGACCTACTTGGTCCTCAGAACTATCCATTTCTTAGGGCTCCTTAAGAGACATGTACTTCAACTACACTTACGCCCTTTCCCATTCCGCCTCCTCTGGACTCCGAAATGTGCTTCTTAGTCGGTCGGACCATTTTCCGTCTATTTAAAAATCACTTACAAAAAACGAAACAAAGTAGATTTTGAATCCGTCAAAATCTTTGCCATCGGCTGATGAAATTTGACAGATAGTGGGTCAATCGAGAGATAAGATACGAATGCAGGTCCCCAGATAATATTTCGTCCAAGATGTAATCGTATTAGGGGCCGTCCATAAAATACGTTCGCACTTAGGGGGAGGGAGGGGTCATGCTGAGCGTGACAAGATGTGACAAGGGGGGAGGGGGGGTCTGCGTCAACGTGACATTCGCCAAAGTTAGACAAAAAAAACCTTAGTCTTTTTTGCCATATTAAGAAATGAATTAGAGTGCTTCTTTATTTTTTCTTCCAATTATTATTATGTATGGAAATTTGGGTTCTGTCAGTTAATATTTATTTTGTTAAGAAGGGGGGTACTTGTTTTGTGGAAGCACGTGTGACAAAGCGTGACACCGGGGTGAGAGGGGGTCAAAACAGCTAAATTCAGCGTGACGTAGTTTATGGACGGCCCTTACCACAAAGCGTACATCCTTCTTTAGTTTTTCAATGTAATTTAGGATACAATATTAAGTTAAGCATCTAAAATTCGTTTTCCCGGAACCACCATGATCAGTTAAAGGGTAAGTGATATTTAAGATAATCAGCTAAGATCCGTTTAGTCACGCAGCAGTTAATCAGTTCCATAATTATGTTTTTGAGCCTCTCGTTACTTACTTACTTACTTATGGTGGCGCTACAGTTCAGGTCGGACCAGGGCTACACCTAACAAACTTCTCCAGCCAGTTCAGTCCATAGCTAGCTGTCTCCAGTTTCGCACGCCAAGTAGGTTCAGGTCCTCTACCACTGACATCACGCTGTGTTCTTATAATTATGTCAATGTCGTCTGCGTATCCTATCAGCTGGACGGACTTTTGAAAGATTGTGCCTCTGGTGTTGACGTTGGAGCTTTGCCCAATCTTTTCAAGAATGATTTTGAAGAAATCGCATGACAACGCATTACCAAGTCTAAAAACTTTTATGACATCAAAAGTGTCCGTTTGGTTTTATCCGACCATGATGGAACAGCGTGAGTTTTCCATTGTCATCTTACACAGACGGAAGTGTTCCTCTGGGATGCCAAAGCATAGACATTACCCTATATAATTGGTCTCTATAGACGCTGTCATACGCGGTCTTGAAATCGATGAAAAGTTGGTAGGTGTCGATTTGAAGTTTCTGGGTCTTCTCCAAGAGCTGCCGTAGGGGGAATATTTGATCGATTGTGGACTTTCCTGGTCTGAACCCACACTGATAAGGACCTACCAGGTTGTTGACGAAGGGCTTCAAACGTTCACACTCGAGACGGCAGACAAGATCTTATGGGCGATGTTAAGGCGACTTATACCCCTGTAGTTGGTGCAGTTCAGGGAATCTCCTTTTTTGAGGATCGGGCATACGATGCTGAGGTTCCATTCATCGGGCATGCTTTCCTCCGACCAAATTTTGCAGATGAGCTGGTGCATGCTCCTAGAACTTTCGAAACTCGTTTCTGTTGTGACATCCCTCTATCTCTTCGATCGCGCGCTTCTCATACTCCCTTTTTTTCGTTCTGAGAAGTTTATACTCCTCTCTCCTTTTCTGCTCGTAGAGCTCACGAGCTGCTCGTGTCCTTTTTTGCAGCGCCGCTTTGAATGCCTTGTAAAACCTAGCACTTCAGAGGCGGCATATCTGATGGCCGCTTGGCAGTGTAGCCACTGGTTCTCTATGTTTTGTGCTGGCAGCAAAGAACTTCTGAGGAGATTTTCGGAGACACGATCGGAAAAGGATCTAGCAATCTCTTGCGATTGTAGCCGCTTGACGTCGAATTTCCTCCTAGCATTTTCGCGTGTTTGTCTTGATCGGGATATCCGCATTCGTACCTTGGCTACAACAAGGTAGTGGTCCGATTCGATGTTGGCACCTCGGAATGTGTGGACATCTTGCATGCTAGAAAAGTGTCGTGCGTCGATCGCAATGTGATCAATCTGGTTGACGGTTGATTGGTCAGGAGATTTCCATGTTCCCTTGTGGATATCGAGATGTGGGAATCGCGTACTTGATACTATTACGTCTCGCCCCGCAGCGAAGTCGATTAGTCTAAATCCGTTATCGGAGGTGGTGTCGTGTAGGCTATGTCGTCCAATTATTCCACCAAAGATTTCTTCTCTACCCAACTTAGCATCAAAATCTCCAAGGACGGTTTTAATGTTATAGCTAGGGCATTGCTCATAGGTCTTTTCGAGGAGCTAGTTGAACCTGTCTTCATCCTTTTCCTCAGTGGGGGCGTGAGCGCAGATAAGGCTAATGTTGGTGAATTAAGCCTTGATACGGATTGTAGTGATGCGCTTATTCACTGAGTTGAAACTCAAGACCTTCCTCCTGAGTCGAGTCCCAACTACAAACCCACATCTAAATAGACTCTGATTTTGTTCCCGGTAGCAGTCGCCGCCGTAGTAAATATTTCAGTTGTTCATTTAACGTAGGCCCGGACCATCCCATCGCATTTCTTGGATGGCAGTTATATCTTATCTATAGCAGTCTAAAATGTAAGGCTGCACATGGTTGCTTCTCATTAGCAAGATAAAAGGACACCAACATTTTCCCATCCCAAAATTTTAGGCTCATGATAATTCCCTTTTACTCATTTAAAAACTTTTTATGACTTTTTGTCAATTCATAAAGAAATCATCAGTTCGTGTCTGTCATGCATTCTCTTTCCAAAAAACCAAAGCAAAATGTTTTCAATTCATTAAGAATTGACATTTCGTCTATTATCCCTGGTAAAGCCTTAAGCATGTTTCGATCTAATCATTCTCTTCAATTAAATATGACCTCCAGTCAAATTCAGATATCCTTGCTTTTGTGCCAGCCTCCTTCCTGCCTATGTCTCCAAAAATCCTTGTCATTGTCCTTCTTTGTTTTTAGTGCTGCTTGATTTCATATTTCAATGACGACACAATAAATTTCATTTCTTCTGATGTCATCGACAAACGAAATACTTTTATCCCCTTGGCAACAAGAAGTTCTACGATTGTTACTGCCTGAAAATATTAAGGACGACAGCATCATCGATAAGACTGGCTTTGGCTTAATATGAGGCCTTGTCAATGTTATACAAGATATCGATTGACCTCAATTCTTCCCGGCGGCGGCGGATAAAATTATTTGTCCTTCGGTCTTAAAAGCTTGCAGGGGAGCTACTGTCATATTATGAAGAGAGTGAAATTTCGGCCACCCTGTAAGCACTCTCAAGGATGTCCTTTACGATAACGAAACACAATCATTGCAAAGTAATTCATTTGACCTTGGTAACTGTTGTATTTGACTTATTCATAGATGACAACTTTTCTTATCTTTGACGAAAATATCATCCTTAAGGCCGTACCTTTTCGTCAATTACCAAAGTTCATTCCTATTTTTCGGTTAGTTCTTAAAAAAAAAAAAGAATAATAAATTAACCGCCCTTGAATGTTAATTGAACACGATTCCTTGCAAAAATAGATTTGATAGAAAAAGAAAAAGCAGTAGAAAAAAAAGCGACTGTTGTCAAGCAAGTCGATTGAATGGTGGCTTGAGGTAGAGTAGGCGGCGCCAACTTTTAAACGAATATAAGAAACGTGCTCTGGAAAGCAATTCTATCATCAAGAAGAGAGAAAACTCAAAATGTTGGATGATGAGACTCTTAGTGACTTAAGGCCGGCCACTTGTTTATGGAAAAGAGGAAACGAAACTCGGACAGCTAATTAGAGATGCCAAATAGCGAAACACTTTGTCTATTGTTAATGAAGTTATTTGGTGTTAAATGTCTGTTTTTCTTAGATGGAATATTAATTCATGACTTAAACTAAAAGAGTCCTCCGACTGCATCTTCGGGGAAAGCGAAAAATTACCATATATTCCTCTTTTGTCAAACCTTAACTAATTTCACAACATTAAGCGACAAGTGGGTGATTGACATTTTGGATTCAAAGTGACACTAGTAAATATAGAAAAATTGAGTCTACGAGGTCTTACTTAAGGTGGCGCTACAATCCTTTCGAACCAGGCCACAGCTGAAAATATGAGGAAGTTATCGAGGCCGCTGTAGTGTCCGTAGCTTAGTGGTTAGGTGCGTTTGCTGTTAAGCAGAACGTCGTGGGTTCGAATCCTGCTCGGGCCCAAAGTTTTCATTTCAACTTTCACGGACACTGCCTCTTGCGAAGAACTGGCAAAACTTCCAAGAGTATCATCTGTCATGAAAAAGTGCTTCTCAACTTTGCCGTTCGGAATCGGCGTAAAATTGTAGGTCCCCTCAATTCTTCACACGCACCTAGAGAATTGTTGATGAGAGTAAGCCACTTAGGCCTTGGCTCTTCAAGAGCTGTCGCGCCACTCAATTTATTTATTTATTTTTTTTTTATCGAGGCCGCTTCTTTACTTATTTAAAGTAGTGCTACAGTTCAAGTGAAACCAGAACCCCATCAAAAAAGTGAATACAGTCTATTCTGTTCCTAGCAGGCTCTCTCGAGTTTTCATATATCAACTTGGTTGACTTGGTCTAGGTATTCTACTGTACCGCTTCCATAGGATTCAACATCATATCTCTGTTTTCGAAACTATACTCTTCTTTCTTATGTTCTGTATTTACATCCAAAGAAACCTATAAGAACTCAACTACCTTGCTCAAACCAAGTTTCTTTCATAAACAAATCACTATTTACTTATTATTATTAAATTGTTCATTCATCTTTTACATCCAACAGTAAACTAGCAATTACGAAAGCACATCAAACAACCCGATAATTTAAGACACCTTCGTAACAAATCATAAATTATGTGTCTACAAGCCTGAAGACGGCTATGAGGAGATGACTTCATAAATTTTAGTCCAGGTATCCTATCGGAACAAAGAGAATAAGCAAGAATAAATATGATTTCAAATGGAGACCTTAATATTTAGTATCAAATTAGAACCCAAAGCAATGATTAGACGTGCAAGATGGAAGCAAGTTTTTCGAACGAATAGCCTGCTAAATGGCTATTTTGGGATCATCCTCTTATTTATGTCCTCTATGTGTTCACTAAGATTGGTTTTATTGGCCATAAAGGAACTTTAGATAAAGATGACATGAATGGCCTTGCCTTTAAATCCACCGAAATAGAGTCGAGTTATGAAAAGACCCTTAACACACCTTGAGTTCAATAAGCCTTTTTATACCGTTTTCTGGAAATATACGTTAAATATGAATTTTACTTTTGTACAAAATTGCACTAATTGCTACATACCAGACTTCAATTTATGAAGAAACTCTAATAAACTAAGTCACGTTCACTGTGGCGAATACGTAACATTTTTATCATTCCAAGAAATATATTATTAAACTTCACGGTTCACAAACAAGAAAGGAAATCACTTATGATCGATAAATAAAACTTTTTTTTTTAAACAAATTTATCATATTCGTGATAAAAATGTCGAATTTCATCGAGTGAGGGTGAGATTTTCCGTCGAAAAAATAAATCAAAATCATTTTCATTAAGAGATTCTTGGAAGGCCATCAACTTTTCTCTTCATTTTTCTGGTGACCTTTATAAAGGTAAAGGATATTCATTTGCGTTCTTTATTTTTTTTACCCTTTTGACTTTGAAAGTGTTTCATAAGTAGGTATGTTTTTAGAGGAATGAAATTGAATCATAGTTTTTCCTAAGTAGATTTGAATACGCTTCAGAAAGAAAGTATGACTGAGCTATACTCGTGTCGCATTAAATGAAGTTGAATTCCTAAAGTTTTCGTTAATTATTGAAAAAAGGGAAAGTGATTAATTTTGAAGCCTTACATTTTCTTTGTAAAAAATATAGGAAAAAAGGGTTTGTTCCCCCTTCAGCTTTTTAAAATGAATACGTATTTTTTCTGGGTGTAATCACATATTATTCACCTCCAAGCAAGCAGACAGGTGTGCAAATATTACCTATTTCCGTTTCCGCTCATTGTTTCGATTAAGGTAATTTAACCCCACAGACAGCTGCCAATACATTGTGAGGGAACATAGCTTCACTATATAATTTAACTGTCAAGGTTTGGCTGCTTCATAAAGTAATGAAACGTTATCGAAATTACCCCACGACCAGTGGCGTATTATCCTAAAGGCAATCTAGGTATGTGCCTAGGGGCGCTGTCAACAAAGGGGCGCGGGTGCAGCGAGTTCATACGTATGTGGTTGTTAGAGAAGCAAACTTATGAACTCGAACCTCAGTTCCAACTTATGTTAAAATAAAAATCGGTCCTGAACAATTCCACTTACAGTGTCACCTCGGTTTACCTATTCGGTTTACCAACTCGGTAAACGATTTAGCTTCCTTCTAATTTATTTTTTAACTGTTTTGGAATTTTGTTTTTACTTAAAGTAAGGCTTGACGTTATGGTCGAATTTCATCAGCGGATGGCAAGGATCTTGACAGATTAAAAACCTAATTTTTCTGCTCTTTAAGTACAGAATGTCCGCCGCGAAGGTATACAACTTTGTTTGTTTATACATTTTGATGTAAAGAAAGAGAATGGATCTTATATTGATAAATGCTTTATTTAATGTCGCGAATTATGTTAGTTAGTTAGTTAGTCTCATAAATGCGAGGCCTTTTGAGCACATTTTTCAATACATTCTCACACATTTCACGCGGTATTTGATTAATTTCTTTGCGAAGATTTTTTTTTTTGAGATGCTTAAGCGTTTCTGCTTTGTTTGCATAAACCTATAGCTTTACAGTCAAATCAAGCGATCGTGGAGGTAAATCAACATCACAATTTTTTGAAATAACTTCTGGACTGTGGTGTTGTGGAAAGAGGTCTCGCAGTAGCTAATTCCTTTGTAATCATAGCTGTAGGCAATGTGGCACCATCTTGTTGATACCACATGTTAATCAAGCCCAAAACATGCAGTTGTGTCGTTTAAAAGTTTTCAATCACATAACGTTATCGCTCCCCATTCACAGTTACCATTACGCCGTTTTCATTTTCAAAGAAGTAAGGTAAAGGGTTTTTCAATACGGACCCTACAAAAGTAGACCGATAGGGACAGCAAACGACGCCATATTTTTTCCCGCTCTCTTGACATTTCTGTTCAGTAAGGTTTTCCATTTCATCATGGAAAGCTATACAATCCAACAACGAGTCGAAATTATTAAAATTTACTACCGAAGTTCGGAGTCAGTGGTCAACACATTAAGAGCGCTACGTACAATTTATGGTCGTCATAATCGTCCTGCCAGATCAACAATTGAGCGTCTAGTGGAAAAATTTCAATCCACAGGCTCAGTACAAAATGTTCCCGTGCCAGTGAGACAAAGAAGTGCCCGTAGTGTCGAGAATATAGCGCATCAATTGCGGAAGACCCAAATCAGTCTCTCACACGTCGTTCTCAAGCGTTGGTCTGTGACGTCGTTGTGGCGAATTTCGCGAAAAGATCTTGGCCTACATCCTTACAAGATCAAATTGACGCAAGAACTGAAGCCGCTTGATCAACAGAAGCGTCGTATGTTCGTATGTTGCTGAGCAACAACTTGAAAATGATCCGGATTTTCATCGAAAAATCATCTTCATCGATGAGGCTCATTTCTGGCTAGATGGCTTCGTCAATAAGCAAAATATGCGTTATTGGTCAGGCAGCAATCCACATGTGCTTCACGAGGCACCATTACATCCCGAAAAAATCACTGTTTGGTGTAGTAAAAGTTCAACAACGAGTCGTTGTATGCTTGTATGCTGCGAAGACAACTAGTTCGCCGAAGTCAAGAACGCAGTTAAACTAGAACATTCCTACATCCGGTTCTAGAAAAGCGCTTTAAGCGGTGTTGCTGCAGTGTCTGGTTGCGAACTCTTGCTGCACACTCTCTGACTAAACCCAGAAGGCGTTAACTACGCGAT